>CM061533.1:144804064-144876747 GCA_030545055.2 Neoaliturus tenellus | reverse complement strand
AGAATCCAAGTAGAGGCATTATGGGAGACCTGGGACAAACGCAAATTCAGCGGTTTTTAATCAGTGGCTACGTATTAGTGACGTGTGATGACGTATGTGTGACGTCATACGGTGACGAGGTGGAGTGTGTGACGTCACGGGTGTGACGTGGTGGTGTGACGTCACTGATTCGTAATCGGACGCCAATGCCACGTTATTCTGAATGAAAACCAATGTTTAGCGTTGACCCCGTGTAGCTAAATTTGACGGCGACTTCAAACATGTCCAAACATGTTCAAGGTCACTCAAACGAAGTTTTAAAAAATATTTTTAATTATAACTTACAAATATTGAACAAAAGGTTGAAATTCATTGGACTCGTTAGAAACTCCATATTCACTCTCGGCTGTTATCTTCAAATGCAGCGGAGGATCACGACTCACGAGACGAAACAGTAATCCATGGAAGCTTTCCAAATCAGCCAAGTTTGACAGAACCAGTTGGATTTTTTGTGAAGGATGGGTGGAATCGGACTGACCTAAAGTTTCATTGACAAATTCGAGTGTTATATATAAATCTTGCGGATCATCACCACTTAACAGACGATAAAGTTGTTGATAGCATATTACTGCATCCAGAATGTCCGAGACGTCAAGTTGGAACTTCATGTTTCTGTGGAGTATGTTGTTGTAGAGGTTGAGTGGATTTAGCTAGTAAAATACCATGAACCATTAACGTACCCTACCTACGTACTGCACAGAATACGGTGGGAAGAGAGTTATCAAATAAAACAAGTTCAAACATGTTCAAGGTCATTCAAAAGAAGTTTTAAAAAAACATTTTTAAGTATTAGACACTTTAGTAGTTAGAAATCATTTAATGTTTTTCCAGTTTAACATAACATCACGGAGATACATCATCCCCGGACTTCGAGGACTCTTGCTCTGTCTTCACAGGTAGCTGATCACTCGAAACATATGGTGAAGATGATGCTATCGGAGATCCTGGCGGTGACTGTGATGAATTTGGTTCTTCAACCGTTATATCGTCAAACTCAATTGTAATGTTTAAACGGAGAGGTGGATCACCACTCATCAGACGAAACAGTGTTTCATGAAACATTCCCAAATCCACTTCGTCCAACAGAACTAGATGAAACTTCATGTTGATGTGGTTGTAGGATAGCGGAGTATATGAATGAAGCTTGTAGTCAGTACTACATATACAATCTATAACGTCCCCTACCTACGTACCATACAGAAGACGTGTATATCCTACGTACCGTACAGAAGACGTGTATATTTTTGTAAGGTTGCGGTGATGGGCTGATTACTTATGATGAATAAATTTAAGTGGGAGGGGGGGCTATAATGTCTTGAAGAAACTATGTCAAGGTCATTGCTTGGAGTTTTTAAAAAAGATTTATTTACAAATAACAGTAAAACGTAAGACATACATAATATGAGAACTAACAATGCTAAATAATAAAGAATGAAAGAATATTTACAAAGCTATGAACTTAGATCATTTTACAAAGGTGTGTTCAAATGGATCGTAATTTCTGTAGAGTTGTTTCCAGACGGTCCATGGGAAACTGTATAAAAAATTCCGGGTTTGATAGAGTCCAGGTCTTCGTTCATGAGCACATTGACAAATGTTGCTGCATCCTGGAATCTTAGATTAGTTCATGTTGCGATTTCCAGCAAAATAAAGTTATTCATACATGAATCTTAAATTCATTGCACTAGTCTGCCATACTGAATACTAATTGATTAGTATAGGCAGCTCTCTATATGAATGTTCTTGAGGGGGTGTCTTCTGTAGTCACTCAATTGATGAATTTATATTAAAATTAAATATTGTTGTTCGTTTAGAGATTATTCTCTCCCAAATAATGAAGATTAAAATTATGATTGAGATTATTGAAATTAATCTACCAATTGAAGATAATGTATTTCATGATCTGTACATGTCTGGGTAATCTGAGTATCGTCGGGGCATCCCTCTTAACCCTAAAAAATGTTGTGGGAAAAATGTTCAGAATAACGTGGCATTGGCGTCCGATTACGAATCAGTGACGTCACACCACCACGTCACACCCGTGACGTCACACACTCCACCTCGTCACCGTATGACGTCACACATACGTCATCACACGTCACTAATACGTAACCACTGATTAAAAACCGCTGAATTTGCGTTTGTCCCAGGTCTCCCATAATGCCTCTACTTGGATTCTATATTCAGATATATTTATTTATTCATATAGATGATATAACACTTGTTTTAAAAATGACTTTGAACATTGGTGAAATTAATATTGAGGTTTACCTTAGAATACTCTATTAAATTTTTATTTCGTTTAGTTATAATTGAAAAATAATTATTCTGGCAAATTCAGCCCTCCCGTCTAATATTTCATAGAAAACCAACAAACAAATGTAGGTCTTTCACTGCAAATACACAAAGTTCCACATGAATTTAAATTTTATTCACCCACGTGGTTTACCCCCACAACCCACATTACCTTCAAAATATTCTGACGAATGACGCAGTCTAATTAGTAGTCTTAAAAAACCAACGGTTGGTTTGTGAATCTTTAAAAATAAATCTGTGGTATTTACTCTTTTACTTTTGCACATGTTGATTAACTACAATTTTTTTTTTAAATTTATAAGGAGTTCACATGTGTGTTAAGCTAAGCCCTAGACGAGGTAAAAAATAAAAAGTGAGACAATGAAAACCTTTACTAAATAGAAATGTAATAAGAAACATAACAAACTTTGGAAACGGCGAATCACATTTTATAAACGGGATCCAATGAACGTGCCCACACCCAAGTAGCAACATACAGCATTCTCATTGCGGAATGCGAAATACTTCCACGCCCAACGTCTAAACAAAGATTTCATTCAAAATAGATTGGCAAACTCTTTCAAAAATAATATTTTAACTGAGGAACTGCTGTATTTAAATATATGTTCTCACAGTCTATTGTTTGAGGAGCCAAAATATTTTTTTATTTTATTATTTATCTTTAAATGTATTTTGTTATGTTTAATTATTTAATTCAATACTTTCTAAAATATCTATTTAAATTACATATATATATATATATATATATATATATATATATATATATATATATTTACAGTTTTTTTCCTATAAAGTCTGAGTATTTAAATCTCATATTGCAATTCAAACCTAAGCTTAACTATGATATTCCATGCAGTACCAATAACCAAATTCTCATCTACTAACAGAACCCTCGGTGCAAGTGTGACGTAAGGACCTGCTTATTCATAAGCAAACGGTAAACAGCAGAGGAACCTGATATGATCACGAGCCTAACTCAAGCAAACATTCAGATGAGGTAAACACCGTACAACGTGACACTAATAAACATGAGGCGGAAATCAACCTGGAGCTGAGCTCTCTCGCTCCGCATGCACAACCTTTACTCCCACACCAACAATGTTGTTACAAACTGCTGCCTGCGATTTAATTTACTAATATGCTGTTTAGTTTATATGCAATTTTATTTTTATTCTAACTATGACGATTTTAGTTAAATGGGGTTTACTTAGAAGTGAAAGTGTAATAATTTCGATTGATAAAATGTTTATCTTGAAAACTGAACATGATACAAAACATTGTGATATTTATTGTATTTACTGACCATACTATTTTAGTTTAAATATTAGTACACAGTGCCGCGCTCCGTGTAACGTAAAGAAAGCTAATGAATTTATGGCCAAAGGTGGTGCCCGTTCTGTCTCAAAGAAGATACGAGTATTTGTTTGTAGAGTGAAAATAACATATCTTGGTTTTTCTAGGTTACTAGATGTTTTCACAGCCCACGTTTGACGCTGAGTTGTTGGCAAGACTGGCCATTCATGCATTTCCCAGCTTCTAAATGGAACCACAATATCCCTATCAGATTCCAACATCCGCAATAGGCTTACTCGCCTTTCATCGGCCAACCGTACATGAGGTACCCTCCAAACTATTTTATCCAAATTCAATTTCCATTCAAGTTTGTCAGGTGTTGTTTCACTATCGGCTTCTATAACATCTGTATCATAAGACGATCTCAGTAAGACCAATTCTTGTTTGACATTAATGATTATTCTTCTGTAGTCCTCAGCGAATCCTAGTAAAAGCCGCAACGGAATGCAAAAGTCAAAATAGCCACTTGCATTAGGTTTTACTTTGGTTGCACTAGGTAATATCCACCCGGCTGTTTTTAATGCGTTTATTTCATTGGGTGATAAGGATACCAAACCTTTAAGCGTACTGCTCACACCGACTTTTTTAGTCGAATCCACTACAATGCCTGATATTTCATACCGAATTTCTTCAAACAAAAAGGCCATTGCATTGTTAATAAATGGCACTTTAGATGGCGTAGATCCATTTTTTGCCAAAACCCTTCCTTCAATATAAATATAACTTTCAGATGGTAAGGTATAAGCATCTTGATGTTGTATTGGAATTCGTATCTCATCATTATTTCCTAATTTCGATGAAGCGTAGGGGTTGTGTGTGTGAAACTCTTTCTCCCATAGTGTTTCGTCGAAAACCGGTCCATGTTTTATATCCAGTATGTCCATTTTCATTAACTTTAAAACCTAGTCCTTCTAAGAATTTAGTGTTCTCTCTGGTTAACCTCTCCGCGTTAGGAGATATACTGAAACTGTTCGAATGTTGTTTGGTGCTATATCCAAATTCAAGTCCCATCGTTCTTTTATGGTGCTTGTCTAATGTGTAAGCGCAATGTAATAACTTCTCCTCTAAAATCCACAGTGTCACCGTCTTGATCTAGTACGTTCAATACGATGTCTGAAATGTGAGTGGTGTTTAATGGAAGATATATCAGATTATGAGGCTTTTCAACAATCTTAAATCCCGGCGGAACGGTTGGATAGAATGAATGTAAAATATTTTGGTTTGAACCATCTTTGTAGGCCCCTTGAACAATATTACATGTAATATTAATAGTATTAACCTTGATAATGTTTACAGTTTTTGGACTCGTGTGAAACATATTTGGTTCAAGGATTGTGTCTTGGGATGGAAAACCAAGTAAAGGGCCAATCGATGCCGGTTGAGTTAGATCCAAATAAAATTTACATTTTATTTCACACTTTAAATTGTTGTTATTAGCCCTTAGTTCAATTGCATCCTTTCCCAACTTATTTTGGAGCTCTCTGTTTATGTCAGCTATTTCATAAGCACCAGTTTCAATCGCAACAAAACTCAGGTAGCTCAGTAAGATCCTTAGCCGTTTTATTTTTTGTATAGTGTAATTTGTTTTTGACACCTTCTATTATGTTTGGAATTGAGTTATAAGTTGTAAAATCCAAAAGAGCAATCTCCCACTGTTTATCTTCTCTTAGGTGTAATGGTGGAAATAGAGAACTCCTCAAAGTTGACGATGTGCCTGTAACTGTTACAGTACAGGAAGACATCTTATAGTTGACTGACGCTTGTGGCTAGAAAGTCCAAACATAAATGTCCGCATACTGATGTTTCTTCTTTTTGTCTTCTATCGTAATTAAAATACACTTTAGGCACTGAACCGAAATATTCGTACAATTATTTTGGAGGTGGAAGGTTCCCAAAACTGTCAAAATAAAACACAGAATCGGATAATTTCTTGTAACAAACCCAATGGGTACCAGCACCATGAATATCATCAAGATTTACGATTGCGGCTTCATTTTTCCAGATTTTTCTCGGCAACCCCGTTCCGCATAAACACACCTCTGAAAAAAGGTATTTTCAAACATGATGCATAGCGTTCAAGCTCCTCGTTGTTCAAGGCTTTATTTGGCAAAATTAATTTGTTGTTATTTAATATGCACGGTATGGTCTTAGGTATAATCCTTTTCCGTTTGACTTTTTTTTAGAACATGTTGAACACCTTTTCCTTTTACGATTTATTTTCTTAGTAGTGCTACTTCTCTTCCTTGTGCCTCCACCGGATGTATTCTTCCTTCGTGTTGTCTTTCTTTTCCTCCTCCTCGACCCTCCTCCAACTGCTGTTTTGGCTTTCATAGCTGCTGTCACTGCTAATGCAGCTGCTCGTTCCCCAACACTTGCGTCACTAGATTTTACTCTCTGCCAAGCTTTTTCAGCAAGAGCTCTATCAGCGATTGATCTTCTTTCCGAATCTGAGTAATTTGAATATGCAATGTCATGCGCTCTGCAGGCTTCGTCCAATTTGTTTATTCCAGGATCTCCACGGGCTAAACGCTTCCGTAATTTCGTACCCGGACCACAGTATTGATAACCTCCAGGTAAATGTAGCTCTATTGGAAGTGCGTCGATAGCTGTATTTATTAGTGCACCTGAAGGTAAAGTCGCAAACGCTTTCTTAAAAAGACCTACTGCTGAACTAGTGAGTCCACCTCCTCTTCTCATGAGTGACGGATCACTACTAAATGGCTTCCTCCTATGCATGATAGTTTTAACGTGTTAGTTCCTTAGTGGTCAGCAATGGTAATGGTTTTTCTAGAACGCTCTTCGTATTATATATTGAATTCACACTGTTTGTAGGGGTTTCACTGCTGCCTCCGCGTGAAAAGGCGAAAGGATTCCTCCCAGACTGTAATTTATCTATTTTTTCATAAATATCTTTCTTTAGTTTGTATATCTCTTCCAAAACAAATATTCTATTTACAACATCAGTATCATTTTCCGCATTCGCCACATTTATAATTTTTTTATATTTGGCATCAAACATTTCTTCACCATTCTTGCAATTTAACGTTAATGTATGAATAATCCCAAGATTTACTGCTTCATCCTTAGAAATGGATTCGCAATGTTGCACAAACGTTTCCCTCTTAGATCATAGTTTCCATCTCTAGTCAATTGAAAACCTTCACCAGGTGGACCCCTCAAAACCTCTCGGGCCAAAGAGCTTTCATGACGACCGAACTTGTCAACACTCATGTTTAGACTGAACCCTTAAGCTATGTATCCTCTACTTTTTAATTCTTCAGTTAAGGCAATCATTTCGTTATCCAGCCCGTTATGTCCAGCCTAAATAGATTCATATAATAACCGCATTCTGTCAACGAGCTTATTCACATTATTATAATATATGATGTTTGTATCATAGGCAGATTTCATAGACATCCCTTTACCTTTAGCTTTCGAAGGTTTTCCTCTAATATTAGAAAATAGCTTTGCAATTACATCCTTGTACATATCTGATTTATTTCTATGAATAGGTGCATTAGGAGAATAACCTTTTCTATGGGAATTAGTTAACAAACATATATTTTTAAAATTATTTAAATCCCTCTTGGAATATTTATGGGGAGACGACTTAAAGATCAACTCAAACAGTCCAGCGGTGCCTTTAAAAGTTTGATCTTTTACTTTAATATTATCTTTGTCATCCACCTCTATCACACTATCTCCCATTCGAAGACCATCTCTATCCATGCGAGCTCCATATACATGGTATCTTGACGGTTTCCTTGCCCCATGTAGCATTTTTAAAATATATTTTCGTGAAAGAGGTCCTTTGTTCCCAATTTCTTTACTTAAAATGCTGATATTTGTAGGGGAATCTGTTTCTTGTAAACTGCCCACATCTTGAGTTTCTACATCTGATTTACTGCTTTCTTCATCTTCATCCTCTTTTTCCAATGAATGCGTTGACCTACTAAATAATTCCGAATCAATCTCTGAGTTGTCGGTTTCTGAAGATGAGTTTGCTTTAATTACTGGTTTTTCTGTTTCTATTTCTTCTTGATCCGTAAATTTTGATTTATTATTTTTTCATTTATTTTATTCAGAGGATCTACAATGGGTTTGAACGTTTCCTCTAGATATTTATTTCTAGCCACTAGTCCTTCTTTTAGTAACAGGTGTTTCTTCCGTATAGAGTCACTGAGAACTTTTATTTCACTAAGCAACTCCTCCTGGTTTGGCATTTTTAGTTTCGAGTGTTCTCTACAACGTCACAATAAATACTGAAGATTATACATGTAGATGTTAATGTAATAAGACAAATTTATCGAAACCTAATCTATAACGACCGTTATTCATAGCCCTCTCTTTATCCACAACTAGAAATCCAAACTTTTCTTTCCATGCTTTCCCACACAATTCTCGAAACTTTTCAAATGTCATATCAGCACCAACGTGGTCGTTGTATATGTGTTTGAGATTTTTTTCATCCTGTTTGAAAACTATTAAGAAGTTAACATTGTCCCTAATTAACTGTTTTGGGATTTTACTGTATGTCTGACCAATGTAAATAGAGTCGATATGGTTATGCCTTCCCATAGAAAAGTATGTTCTTATTCGGTCATGATTTTCAGAAGAAACATCGTCAAAAATAAAAATTGAATACGGCTCAGCATTGTTGGGCTCTATGATCTCACTACTTGCGTCAAATTTATACAATGAGACATCGGGCACATCATTCATAATCTTTTCCAATAACAGATATTTTGGTTGATTGAGAGACTTGGAAAAAATATATACATTGTTAAAACTTAATCCGTTTGGCTTTGTTATTAAATTGAAAACAACGTTAGTTTTCCCACAGTTTGAAGGTCCACTAATAATACATCTCATTGTATTGGGCAATAAAGTGCCATGCTTACTTACTTCCTTATCAAAGATATCCGGTGTCAAACAATCAATGTCATTGACGTCAAGTCTATCCTTTTGATAGATTACTTCCATGATGTTAGTTATACTTGAGCTGTCCATCCGAATGCTGCGACCTTACTGGTTTTTCCATTTCAAAGTAAGTCCTTTTGATCTATCCAAGTATCTTCGGTCTTATCAAATCCCAACCATCTCACTAAAAGCTTATTACCTCTTTTCCTTAAAATCTTCTCAACCAAATAAACACTACCAGTTTTAGATTTTAACAATTCATGGCCATAAAATCCTCCCTGCAATATTTCTCCTTTACTATCCTTTAAAATGTATGTTTCTGGAAAGGTAGGTTGCACTCGATGCACTGTGAAAATTTCATTTGTCCAATTGGGTAGGTATCCTTTGGTGAATATCTGTTTATATTTACTTATTCTCACATAGTCTCCGATGGAAAATTTCAGAGGAGGTTTTTTATCTAACCGCGGCGTAGTATTTTCCTTTATGCGTTTCAAAACTAAAGATTCATTTTTTTTGTTCACCTGATTTGGTTTCATACCTATAGTACGATGTTTTGTATTGTTGTAATCTTTGATTAGAGTTGGAAGAATATCAAACCACACATAACTTCCTCTTTCTGAAAATTTCTTGTACATCAATGTTTTCAATGTGCGATTGAAACGTTCTACAATGGAGGCTTTCTTCTCACTAAAAGTAGAATAGTGATTTATTTTATTTTTCTTCATGAGATCAGAAAAATCTTTGTTAAAAAATTCTTTGCCGTCGTCTGTCTGTAGATGCTTTATACGTTTTCCTATTGCCTGCAGTACCTTTCTCATTGCTTCAGTAACAGAAGGTCCATTTTTGTTTTTAAGGGGAATAGCACTGGCAACTTTTGTAAAACAGTCAATAACTGTTAAAATGTATTTAAAACCTTTGTTTATTCTACTGTATGGTTTCATTTCTACAAGGTCAGCTTGATATAAGTCATTTATTCCCTTTACGACCGTTGATCTTCTAGGAAAATTTCTTCGAACTGGTTTGTGAAGTTCTTGAACTATAATTTTTCTCTCGTCCATTGGTCTGCTTTATTCTTCGTCCATTATACAACTGAACGATAATGGTAATTTATTCAATTATACTTGTATACATTTCAGAAGTCAAATTGATATAAAAAGATGAGTTCAAGGTCATCCAATTTAAGTTTTAAAAAATTTTACAGTTTTGAGTCAAATTGATATGAAAAGATGAGTTCAAGGTCATCCAATTTAAGTTTTAAAAAACTTTACATACAGTTTTAAAGTTAGTCTTTATAGTACAATACAGATTTTGTGGATTTTCGTTCCTTTATGAATGTCTTATTCAATCCATTTCTGTTAAGGAATAGTGCCCATAAGGGAGTGTGTGGATCTTATTTTGAAGGATCACACGCTTGTCGTCTTTGGCTGACAATGACTTCTTTTTTACTGTTAAACTGTACAAATTATGCTTAAAACTCCGGATGGTGTTGAAAGTTGCATTGTACTCAGCTCCTCTAAATAAACAATTATAGTAATGTTCGAACCTCATTTTCTTCATTATATAATTTTTTTAATTCCTTTTGCCTTTTTAATGATTCCGGCTTCGTTTTCATCCTCCATGTCATTTTCTATTCTGCCTGTAAACATCCTTAAGGCATACATCTTTGACATAAGCGCTACAATTTCTTCTAGGGGTACACCAGAAGTTTCATCCTTGAACTTTCCTAATATCTTTTTGTTTACACAGTTGTCATAGGTAGGATGGTCAATGGGGTAGTCTGAGAAGTCAAAGGCATTCCTGTGAGGAAACACTCTGAGGTCTTCATACATGTCGAGTGTCTTGATCCAGTAGACGATCCCATCAGTGTCCATGTAGCATATTCCAATTTTATCCCGTCCGTAATAGGAAACCATCTTTTTGTAATGGAAGTCATACATATGGGTCTTTGAAATGTCGAGTATACACATTCCTACATATAGAGGTCGATCCATGACAACATTGGTTTTGTCCATGCAGACTGCTACAAGATTTTCATTAATTACAATAGAAGTTTTGAAGTTAGGCTTTTGAACTAATTTTAACATTTTCTTTTCGTCAGAGACCAGTTTCAGATTCATGTGATTCCTTTTGTTTTCGAGACATTTTCCATAAACTGCGTTATTCATCAGTTTATAAAATTCTTTATGGAAATTTGATGTTGCAGCAGCTCTTCTGGCAGTATTAGAATCAATATATTGTTTCAACCAAGTCTTTTGTGTAAATTGAAGTACCCGATTAATTCTAACAATTTTTATGCCCAGTTCGATCACTTGTTGTACAATCCAGTAATGTGCTATATAGTTAGTTTTACTTTCGAGTGTTGTCATCAATTTGGGATGTTTGCCTCCAGGAGGAATCTCGGTCCTTGGTAGGAGTGGGAGATCATAATGATGGTCGTGAAGATTTTGTGGATACTCAAAGTCAAAGTACAAAATGTATCCAATATCATTGAACTTTGGGATGTTTACGATGTCTCCTAATACAGTAGGTTCTACCCAGCAAAAACCACCGTAAGGTAATGGCATAGACATCGCATATCCATAAAGATTATTAGCGTCAAAGTAGCCTAGATATACTGATTCTTTTCTTGGATTATAATTTGGAAGATGTTTGTTATTGGCTTTGACATAGCGTGTGACGGATTGTGTTAGTCCTCCTCGAACACCAGCTTCAATCATGAGAACCATGTCAATGTCAGTTAAAAGTTGTAGTTCGCATTTAGTCTCCTTCATCATTGCTTGCCAAGCTAACCCTGGAGAGGTGAAGTAATAAAAACAGTCGAGTCCATAAGATTCCATTCACGAATTCCTAAACTCCTCCATTACATCACAAAGGAGAGTTACATCAAGTTTCACATAAAAATCATTGTAATCTCCAAGTGTTGACATGTTAAGTTCTGTCCATACCTTAACAGCATGATCATAATCCTCTGGGTCTACTGGTGATTCATTGAGTTTACTGTAAAACATTTCTGGTGGAGGTAGTTCAGTCTCGTCGAATCGTGCAAGAGAGTCTATATAGTCGTAGGGAAATACTCCTTTTCTTAATACAAGCTCCAACTTATCTTCTGAAACAAGCTTCCTCGTTTCTATCAAGTCTCTTCTTTCCAAATTCTTTGAAAGTGTCATCAAACTGAAAGGCATAAACCTTAATGAGTCTATGAATCTTAATTTTATATTTTTTACTTTCTTTGAAAAACTTATGAATTTTTCGGTTGTTTGTGCCAATACGTCTATTTTGCCTTTGTCTCGACCGAGCTCAGGGATGATAAAGTGTGCGTCGTACCCACTTAGGTTGTGTAATACGACGGGTACAAAATTTGGAAGCTTGAAATTGATGTTACAGGCGTTGCAGGCAGCTCCTCTATAGGCCCCTGTCAAATGATCATGGTCACGTACTTTGATGTTGTCTTCGGAAAACTCTCTTTTGCATAAGAAACAAACATCCTCCATTAGGTGACATAGTTCTTGAAGTTCGCTGAGTTTTTCCATTGGAACAATGTAACTGTAGAGAGTAGATACTTTTTCAGCAATATCATACAGATCATCAACAAATCGTTTCGCAGCCTGTTCTCCACGGTAAAGTTTTGGCTCCGTTGGAATATCATAGCGCTGAAGATGTTCCTTTGAAAGAGTTGATTTTACTAAAAGACAATAGCTGTTTGGTTCATGTCTTTGGTACTTTCCACTGCATGGTGCGTCAGGATCTACATCTTCCACTGGTATCAACGATGATTCGAAATCTGCATAAATGACTATCGGGATGCGATACTGGTGATGTATATTCTTAAACTTCAGCAAAGAATTCTTTACATTTGGGAGGATAACTTTCATTGTTGCATGATCTCCACAAAGCTTAGAGTGTTCCGTCAGCCAACGATGACCTCCCCTATATAATGGGATATTTTTAAAGCAAAAACATCTTTTGCACACCGTTATCAGATTCTTGTGTTTGGTAAGCTGCTTGTGAATAAGTTTGGTAAAATCTTTTATATACACATAATGTGAAACATCACCATCTGTTAGTAGCAATAAATCTGTATGATCTGCCAGTTCCTGAGTCACAACTTTCAAAGGGTACACATTGTTTCTACTGTCGAGTCCAAAAACATTGATAGATACCCCTGGATTGCGTTTTTCAAAACGTCCTATCTCGGCCAATGACACTGGGTAGTTTAGCCCATTAAAATTATACCTACAGATTAGTTCTTGATATCTTCTATTTGGTCGTTCTGGGTGTTGGACACCTTCTCGCACAAGATATTTTACTAACATGGAATATCTGAAACATTCATTGTCATTGTTTTGAACATTGATACATGAGAAAGTATTTTTTATCTTTGCTGGCAGTGGAATATAACTGCTGCCACGATCACCGTATCCACGTTTATGAACACGTAAATCTAGACTGTTTATGTTGATCAAGGACCATCCAGACCCACGAGCTTCGTGTTCAGTTATTTTAAGTACCAATTCCTGCAAACATTCCTCAACAATTTCATCGATATTTGACGTGACCATGATACTGCGGTTTCTAGAGAGAAACCCTCTATTGGACATTTCTCCTTCAACATTATTAAATGTTGTATCTAATAGTAGTCCAAATTTTATGAAATTCAATCGATGGAGTTCATAATTTAGTTTTTCAACTATGACATACTTTACTATAGTCAGGAAATTTTGTAGTTCAAGCGAATTTGTATTGTTTATTCTATAATGTCGGACAACAGCTCTCTCAAATGCTTCCACTAAAACTTCGACTCCCAACGTAGAATCTTCACTCGGAGTTCCTGTAGTCGAAGGTTGAGACGAATCATCATCAGAATCCATCACATCTTCTCCTGGAGTTGCAGCTTCACTCGGTGTTCCTGAAGTCGAAGGATGAGGCGATTCATCAGTAGGATCAACCACATCTTCTCTTGGGGGTGCATATGCGATGACACTTGGCCTATTCTGCTCCGTAGAATTTTTGGCAAGGAAGCGTACAAAATCCGGATGGTCTTCACAGTCGGACGATGTATTTTCCGTAGCATTATGATAAATTTCACAATGCAATACATACAAATCTTCGTTAGAGAAATCTTCATTACAACGATGGCAGTAATACATTGTAGTTGAATGGCTGTTCCATGCGCTGTATACAGTTCCAGAAGTAGGAATGAGATCCAATGCTTGAATTTTCTACTTATATATCAAATGCTTACCTCAGCACTAAATTTCTATTGGTTCATTTTTTGCTGACATCAGCACCTTCAATCTCATTGGCTCATCAAATTAACCTGTGAACATGAATGTGTTTTAAAAACAGTACTGCACGAACCTTTCTAGCGACAACATTGCAATGGAGCAGTCTATACAGGTCCATGAAATATCCTCTACTACACCACCTTTTCAAACATTGCCTACGGGGAGGCTAGTGACCAGTGAAAATCAACCCGTACAAGTTCATTCTGTAACAAGCAGAACTAGTATAACATGCAGAGAAGTGATCGCTGCTTTGGAAAGATTAGTGGGAGCAGATTATTTATCCGATGATGCTAACGCAGAGTAGTTATGCTCTATAAGGTTTTACTGTGTAAAACCTATACAAAACAGTCGTTTTCACGGCTACCAATTTTTCACTCGTTTGTAGCAGCCAGCTTGTAGCAATTATAAAATTAAATAAAAATACAATATAAGTTAGCTCGGCAAAGCCTTTAAACGATTGAGTGTAATGGTGGCCTTTAGAAAGGCCGTTTTGAAGTAGACTAAAAGTCCAACTATCATATACCTATGTCCCGGGTAGTCCCTATTTTTTTTCGGCAACGACGTTGATGTTTTCGGTGGGAAAATATTCGCTTGATGGATACGAAAACTGCTTCAAACATGTTGAAACATGTTCAAGGTCACTCAAAAAAGTTTAAAAAAAACTTGTTTAACTATAACTTTGCAAATATTACTAAGACACTTTATAATAAGCACCAAGTTTTCAGCATAAAACGGTTAACCATTTTGAACGCCTTTCCCAGTTTATATCTAATGGGCACAATTTCATTTGTCGTACGCAGACTTCCGGAACTTTGACTAGTTGTACTGTTTAAGTGTCAAAAACAAAATTTCATTAATCATCCATACATTTCGGAGGTTCATTAGTTTGGTGTTCTTCCATGTTGTTGTGCAGGCTATTAGAAATATTGGGCGAAGAAGTTGTTTCCCGTGACCAATTTTGTAGTTGCTGGGATGAATAGGACTCGTTTAACATCTCTTCTTGAAACTCGACAGAAATCTTTAATTGTATCGGAGGATCACCATTCATCACACGAACCAATGTTTCATGAAACAGTCTTAAATCTTCTTCGTCTGACAGAATCAGATGAAACTTCATGTTGATCGTCTTGGGCTGCGGCCTTTGTTGTTGTCAGTTCAAGAGGCAGATGATTAGTGAAAGATAGATAGAAGGTAGACCACCATTAATAGTTAACGTCCCATTCCTACGTACCGCACAGAAGACGAAATCAAGTGTTTCACAGGGACGGGCATCTACGTACTGCACATAGAATACAGCATCACGAGTTTTCACATAAATGTAAGAAAGAGATTTTGGACACAATAAGAAATTTTAATTATTTACATATACAGTTTTATTCAGCACAAGTTTTAAATGTGACTGAAAGATCCAGAAGTTAAGGGGCTCATTATTCTTTTAATTATGATTCATAATTGTTTTATACGTATAAATTTACTTCTTTTTATTATTTGCAGTCGTGAAAAAAAATTCGCTGCCAGGCAAGAAAAAAAATACTTCAAACAGGCCTAAACATGTTCAAGGCCACTCAAAGGGAGTTTTAAAAAATTGTAACTGTTAATGTTTTGAAAGTATTTATAAAGTGATTATGATCAGCAACAAGTTTTTACAGTTGACAGAAAAGCCCTAAGTCATACACTACTTAATCGACCTACCAATCAGAGATGGCTCTTTGGACGAGCTGCAAAAACCCTAAGTCATCTACTATTTTATTCGTGATCCGCAGACATCTGGAACCATTGCCTCATCTTTGGAGTTGGCTGAATTATTTTTTCCGAAATTGTCATGGACGGAATCTCCGTAGTCAGGATAGTCTCCAGCTCTTCGTCGCTAATGGTATTGTACCATAGAGTAGAAGTACATGATTCGGAAGTTTGATTGATTCTTTCCATGTGCTCCGCAATTACGGCGATCTCCTCCAAATCTTCGTCGCTGATGGTATTGGACCACAAATTTGAAGTACATAATTCTGTAATTTGTTTAATTATTTCCGTGTTCTTCGAATTTACGGCGATCTCCTCCAAATCCTCGTTGCCGATGGAATTGGGCCACAAATTTGAAGTAGATGCTTCGGTAGTTTCCTTAATTCTTTCCTTGTGCTCTGCAATTACGGCGGTCTCTTCCAAATCTTCGTCGCTGATGTCAGTGGACCATAGTGTAGAAGACATATCGGTTTTCTAAGATGGAAACGACAGTGAGTCCTTAAACACACCATCATATAGACCTTTCATCTTCTCATATACGTACCGTAAAGAATGAGGTAACATGCGTTTTACAATGGCGTACACGAAGAAACAGGATCAAGACTACTGAAAAAATAAAAATAAACAGTTTTTGACATTTACTTTAACAAAAAATATTTTGACATGTACAATAAACACCAAATTTTAGTGGTTTTAGTTTTTATTTGATTTTTTACATCCTATCGAAAGAACGTTGTCCGATAAATGTCGTTAAGATGAAAACCTTAAAACATCATGGAAAGAATGACATTGAAAGAATGAAGATAATATATCTTTCAAATGTTTTTTTAAGCTTTTTTTAGCCGCATGTTGATTAATATGTTTTTAGGAAGATTACAAATATAGCCTAAATAATGCAACTTGCATGAGCAACTTTGTAATGTGTGTTTTTTTTTTTATACGATTTTACTTTGTAAAATTTGAACTGGAAGGTCTTGGACTAATACGTAGGGACATTGTCTAGGAAATCCTTTCACCACACTAATTTATATTAAAGTATTTTTTTGTACTTAAATATATTGTGTTAAATGTTTTTAATTAACAAATTATTGAAAGTTTTACAGTTAATAGAAGTCGCTAGTTATTTTTAAAATTAAACTAGACGCAACGTCAATATTATTTATCCACTTAATTTTAATTAAATTGTTCATGATATTGTACAAAACACAATATAAAAATATCCTTGTGCCGGTATTTCCTCAATTACCTTAACCAAGGTCCTCAATTACATATGAAGCTATTTAAATAAAATAATTAAATAATACGTCTATCGAAACCGAACAATTTATTTTTGTATACAATACAAATGTTACTGTTACTTCTAGATCAATGACATCCAACCAATCCAATATTGTGAATATTTGTAATCACAAAAAAACTACACGTATTTACAGCTGTACATTCAATTCCAATGTTATTTTAATGGGAAAATATGAGATTTCTATTAGACTAGTTTGGTAAGTGATGAACACTGTTTTTGTACGTTGTAAGTCAAGCAGCAAACAGATTTCCAAGCGTAGGCTAGCAGCACCTGATAAGCTGATAACAACGTCTGCAGCTGATACGGTCTCCGTGTTGAGCGACACGCTGTTATGGCACGTGAGCGCTGATTATCTTTGCCACGGCCAACTGTGTGACTTGCTAAACTGCCAGCTTTGACCTGGCAATGTTGTTCTTTCCTGTCGACAACATAAAGGTCGGGCAAACGAATCTTTTCACTTCCTCTAACTGTAAAAATGAGTTTTAAAAGTTAAAATAAAATTTTATTTCTGTCCAAGACCTATTTTTACATTTATGTAACAGACTTCGGAAAACTAATTTTTTCGTATTCCAGTATACATTAATACCAAAGATATGTTTACCAGAACACATTGAAGTTATTTTAATTATCAAGTACAATAAAAATTATTAAACTATTATTTTGTTTTTATCATTCTGCACAAAATCAGCTGGTTTTTGTTCTCTCAATAGTACCAAAACCATTTCTTTTTTGTCCTATGACTTAAAAATCAGCTGGAAGATTTTTTTAGGTCATAAGACTGAAAAGGCAACTGTTTGGTTAGTATAATATTATTCATTTATTGATTTCGAGGTGGAGAATTTTGAAGTTCAAACGTTATGAAGAGCATTGATTGTAAATAACAGAAATGTAAACACTGCATATTAATTCCATTGTAAATATAACCTAAAAAATACAACTTTATATTTAATATTTTTTTAAATATAAAAAGTCTAATTTTTCATTGACGATATAAAACGTTGTTCATCATTCGGAGCAAATAGTAGTTTTCATCACTAGGAGCGAAAGTCGGTCTTTTTGGTGCGCAATCGTGTTTTAAAAACGAGGCGCAGCCGAGTTTTTAAAAACGATTAAGCATCAAAAAGACACTTTTGCTCCGAGCGATGAACAACGTTTTATATCATAATGCGAAATTAGACTTTTGATCATTAAAAATTATAACTATAAAGATGTATTTTCGAGGTTATATTCACAAAGTTAGTAATATGCAGTGTTTACATTTATGTTATTTACAAACAATGCTCTTTATAACTTTTGAATTTCAAAATTCTGCTCATCAACATTAATAAATGAATAATAATATACATAGCAAACAGCTGACTTTTCAGTACTAGGACCTAAAAAATTCTCCAGATGATTTTTCAGTCCTAGGACAATAAAGAATCGGTTTTGGTACAGTTGAGAGAACAAAAAACAGGCTGATTTCGTGCAGAATGATAAAAAGTTTCTTTTTATGTGTAATCGTTTTTAAAACACAATTAGGCCTACACACCAGAAAGACCCACTTTTTTTCCTCTTGTAGAAAACTACTATTCATCGATACCAAATTCAATGGGTAAACGTGATTGAAAATGTAACAATGCCTTACGGAATAAAAATTACCATGTGTAACTAATTGGTGGCTACCGGGTAAACAAAGCATTTTTAGGACATGTGTTTATTTGTTTTGTTTTTTCTTTATTCTGTACAAGTAAGTAATAATATCCCAAAGTTATGGAACATATTTTTGTATCATCCTGAATAATAATATATAAATAAAAAAAAAATACAAAATATGTCTAATTTAGGATGTTTTTAGTTTTAAAATAAGTAATGTTGTATAATTGTATAGAAATACAATTTTTCTCCTCATCTTATCATGGGGACATGCAAGGTAAGATTGGCCCAGTACGTAGCTTTGCGTCCGGGCAACAGCAGACAAGAGCAGTCGGCGCAGTGTGCGAACACGAATGGCGGAGCGCGGAGCCATTCGTGCCGTCAAGGAAAATGAGAAGCCCGCGCCTAGATAGCACGGCCCACGCCCAGATGTGTGACCCAGAATGTATGCTCGGTTTCCGTCATTAGTGCTGAGACCTAGCCGCTAAAATTTCTTATAGCGTTCTCTGTACGGTATTCACTCAGCGGACAAAACTGAAATGTTTTGACCGGGTACGAGGCTGTTCTCGCCGTCAACTGACACGGCGTCTTCTCCACTTGATTTCGCCGGGCATCCAGCAAAACGTTTGACCCAGCGGAGACACCTTTCATCCGACAACAATAATAATAACTGTCCCATGAGTGTTGCGCGGGGACTCACGCACAGCATGACCGAGGAGTTGATCTTGTCTGCTGTCAAGAGTGCTGAGCGAGTCCCCCTGTGTATACACTGTGTACATTGGCGTACAACACTGTTGTGCTGTAGCGTATGGAAACAAATTGGTGGCTAACGGGTTAACAAAGCATTTTTTGGACATGTGTTTATTTGATTTTCTTTCTTTAATAAGTAATCATATCCCAAAGTCATAGAAAAAAATTGTTTTGTGACATCCTGAATAATATATCAATAAAAATACCAATTATGTCTTCAGTTTTTAATTAACTAATGTTATATAATTGTGTAGAAATACAATTCTTCACTCATCCTATCTTGAGGGGACCTGCAAGGAAATATTGGCCCTTTGCCCTCGGTCAATAGACTATCGTCGCGTCGCCTCTAAGTGTGTACGAGAGTGTATTACATGAATGGTCCAGCGGAGCGATTTACTACCGTAACCAACACTACGACTAGGCGGCATATGGTTGCGCTGGGCACGCACCAAATATGGCCCAGATTATATACCCGTCTCCAGTCATTAGTGTTGAGACCACCCCGGCAAAATTTCTCAAGGTGTTTTCTTTACGATAGGGACTCAGCAGAGCAAATGAAATGTTTCAGCAACGTGAATAGTTAGGTCAGTAAATAAAAAATGGTTTGACAGTGACGATTTTAAACGATTAAACTATTTTCTAAAGTTATTATTATTATTATTATTAAATGAAGTTGCGAGTCAAATTATAATGTTTTGTTAAGTGTATTAATTTTAACACAAGACAATATTACAGCTCGGTTGGATTTTTCTGAGGCTTAACCACCATCTTTAGCCGAGTGCAATCTCGCTGCATGGCCCCGTGGTGAAGTCATTAACTGTAGCTCGCTTCTGATTGGCCCGGCCGCTGAGCCAATGAGAGACGTCCGTTCCTCGCTGAGTCGGGATAAAACCGGGAGCTGCTAGGAGCACTGCATCACTCTGCATCGAGCCGTCACGGGACCATCCAAGAAGCAGCTCCTACCTCTCCGGCCGACTTTTGGGACTCGGCGGACACCATCGGAGACACCGGGCATTCGGCGTTGTCTTCGGAGAAGCGCATCCCTACGTGGTATACCGCCTCGGAGCCAAAGCCAAGCGTGCACCCAAGCAGGTCAACTCGCTTGCGCCGCTCGATGTCTACGGGGGTTGCCGTCGAGTCACCGGGTCGAGCCCCGCTCAAGTCCCGAGGAATGTCGCCGTGCCTGGGAAAGACTACTCCGGACTTAGGCGAGGAGATTCGGAGCCGCCGTGAGATGTTCCCTGGGCGTCAAGATCAGTTTGATCACGGGACCATTTTGGTCCCTTCCCTCGTTTGCATACTTAGTCGGCGGCTTCCTTCTTTACTGTCCTTTCTTTGCATGGCTTTGCTTGGGTTCTTTCTTATTTTGGGCAAACACTAACACTCAAGGGTATTTAAACTATGTTCCTTACCTGATTCCTATCACACCCCCCCAAAAAACAAACATACCCGGGTGGTTCGCGCAGTAAGGTTTCTGCGGTCCCCCACTCCTTGATTCACTCGGTCGGCTGGCCTGCCCAGCTACGATGAACTGCCCCTATACTTAGCTGGTCGGCTGGCATGTCCGCTACAGTCAAGTTCCTTTTTTTTCTACATTCAGTTTGACCTTGAACATGTTTGAACCTGCTCAGGCGTAAAAATATTTCTTAAAACCCGAATAAACAGTATAATTATAGCCCAATATAATAGGGTTACAGGAATGAAGCCCGCAGTTCAAAAAATTAAGATTTAGACGAAACGGCCTTTCTAAAGACCACGGAAATAAACGTTTAAAAATTAATAATTGTTTAAAAAGTGTGAAATGAAGGTGTATGATAGAATAAAAAGACCGGCGTGTAATAATTATTACATATTCCCGCCAAACATAATCGTGGTCGAGTGTTAGTTGTGTAAAAGTATAATGGGGAATAAAATCCGTAGTTTTGACCGGGAATTTAAGAAGTTTTCTGTCATTTTTTCAAGCAAAACTCCGGTTGTATAAATCGGATAAAAATTAATGGATTTTACTGGATGAATAGAAATACTCTTAAATATATTTTTTAAGAACATACAATGATCTTTATGTGCCGGCCTTTGTAAGTAAATAAATTTGGTATCTAGCACTGAAATGCAAAGAGCGAGGGAGTATAGCGGCCCTAGCGTGATCGGGCCGATAGCCGGGGTGGCATTTGGTCATAAACACAAATTAACAGGAAAATCAAGACTCTCTGGGCTCCTCTAAAAGTTCAACAGCGTATTAGTGACGTCACACCACCACGTCACACCCGTGACGTCACACACTCCACCTCGTCACCGTATGACGTCACACATACGTCATCACACGTCACTAATACGTAACCACTGATTAAAAACCGCTGAATTTGCGTTTGTCCCAGGTGCCTCAAAAGGCCTCTACTAAAGTAAACAGACGTGTTATTATATTCTATAAGTTTTTGATGGTTTCTTTACTTATAACTAATATACCATCATAATTTTCAAATTATGTTTGTTTAAAATAATTTTAAAATTATTATAATTTTTAATATTATTTTAACTAAAGACAGTATTGTAGTTAAAAGACTGTTAAAGCAAAGTACTCAAATAATAATATATTTATTTATTTGCTACTTAAATTATCAGTATTTGTTTTTATTTTATGGCAATTTCTATGTTTTATCGGTCGGATTACTAATATTAATTTGATAAAGTTTATATTCTTAACTTGTGAAATGAATATAACTCACGGTTTTCGTTTTGTAAACTTATGTATTTGAGCTCGCACTTAGGGAATTAACTTCAACAGGTTTTGTCTCCTAATCAATAAATAATAACTCAGGCTTTTATTTGATAAAATGTGTATTGATATTAAAATGCAATCATTAAAATTATGTGTGATACCTATATATTAATCGCATATTAATTAAAAAATAACATTATAACATTTCTAAATCGTTAATATGAATAGCCTTATGTCATTTTCAAAATATACGATAAGAGTTGTGTTATGAAACAATCTCGTTTTATAATGTCAGTGATGAGATTTAACACATCTTGTCTCTCAGAGAGCTTATATTTAATTCAGTTGACACGAAAGCGTTTGTCAAAGGTTTCAGGTAACGAGTAAATGGCAAGAACAAGCTGTCGTGCAGAGGGCGCTGGCACTATGTTTGCTTGTTCCAGCATGTTCAGCAGTGTCAAGCAAATGTTGAGTGGGATTGTTTGTCACATCTGATTGTTGGTTTATACCCAGATTTTGTCTGAGTTTACTAAATATAACCACGGTGAATAACAAAAATAAAATGTCCACATCGTAGTGTACAAATCTCAAAAAGTCATGTTATATTACATAATTTATTCACTAAGTTCGCTTTCCCTAAGTCAGTTTAAAACCAAGTACGAACCATTAAGTTAAGCGTGCTTAGGGAAAGCGGCACTAAAGCTCGAGAAATACCAGATCAAACACCTTTATAATTTAAATTGCGAAAAAATTCAATTAAAGCTTTAATCACTCGACATGACAATCACTATAAAAATAGCTTAATATAACGGTAAAATTTGATATTGTTAGCGTTCTTAGACTACAAACATTCCCAAAATTCAATCAATTCACGAACGTGTCCATTATTCAATTATTATATTTAATAGGACTACCTTCTTTCCATTAGTAAATAAAAATCCTGAATTCCTGAATGTATTTGATATAAAAATATTAATTATGAACTTTTAATAATGATTAAAAGTTATAAAATATATATTTTTTATAAATACTGGTTTGTGGTTTAAATAAAATGGAAGTGGAAGTAAAACAATAGTTTCGATATGGAGCCATCAACTCACCATGGATGTTAAAAATCATTGTCACTTCATTTGAAGATCGTCAAAGTACATTAAAAAATAAATATTAAAATTTATACACACGGGCATTTAACAGCCAATAATTCATTGTTAATGATGTAACGGCGATTTTTAATGCCTGATATCTCCATCAAATAACCCTCTAGTATGACTCCAAAAAATAAGATTCGAAACTAATTCGATAAAAAAACGGATTGATAGAAAGCAGCAATTTAAACTACTTTTATACTGTATGTGTCTTGGCAATTCAGAGGCTAATCATCACAAACTTCATAACTTAACTTTTATTTATTTATATTTACGTAGTGGTGAGACCGTTTTCAACGTTATTGTGACTAGGTAAACATGAATAATTAATAAGGCCAGCTAAGCCGTCCCAGTTGACCAAATCATAAATTAACTTTTATGTTACCAAATTCAAATATATCTTTTTAAAATTTGTAATCAATAAAATTACGATCACAATTAATTTTACTAATTTTTTATGTTACTTTTAATAGAGCAGATTGAGAAATGCCGACAGATTTACCAACAAATTTTTTTTATTCAGAACCTTGTTATGAAATTGGCTTCGAGTTCGTTTTTGGACTCTAAAGGTTTTTTTTTTTAATACAGAATTACTCAAGCATAGGCCTACAATTGACCGACTTAGAAAACTAATTAAAAACTAATTCGGTTAATAATTGAGAAAATGAACTAAAATAAACTAAGTATTTCGAGTGGATATAGTTCAGTTGCATGGGAGTTTGAATAATTCAGAGGATGATTTATAAACATTGTCCAGCGTTTGGAAAAACAACGCAGCTGAGCTGTCAGCGCGTGAGCTGTCCCCGTCACGGTGCGTCTGTCACGCTCGTCCCCCCCCCACCACAATCATGATGGGTGGCGAGTGGGCACAAGACTTTTACCAGAAATTTTTAATTATATTTATTGTAAATAAAAGCTATATAAAATTTATAAACACACTCATATCTGACAACATGTTGATAATCATATTAATGGATATTTTAATTTTTTAAGTACCCGATATAATGTTTGTCCCTTACAAGCGAACAGTTTGACAGGTTTTTGATCACAAACTTTATCATATGAATTCTCATGGGATTTATTTGCAACAATAGTATCGTTAATAGAATATAAACAATAAAAACAGAAATATGGCAATTAAATATTTTGCTATTTGTTGTTTCCTATTTCCTTTTTTCCCCTTTTACCTTTTTTTAAGCCCCATTTTATCGGTTGGTTTCAGTTGCATGGGGTTGTGTTGTCATGGCCATGATTTTCTACTGCTGAGTCAACAATAGGTATTTTATTGATCTCAAAAAAAAATATTAAACGATAAAATATGAGAAACAACTTAAAATTATAACCATTTGTTTATAGCTTATTAGTGCAAGATGTGTTCGCCCTAACGTAGTTGTCACCAGATATTTTTATATTTAGTATAGGCCTACATTAGTGATAGATACCTTATATACCAGGTACTGATTAGGTACTTAGAACCCCCTAAAAACCCGATACGATCGAAGGACGTGAGGGAAGGTTACTAATGGGGCCGATTAAGGGAGGACAAATGGCTTGTAGGACGCCACCGCGCCGCCGCGCCGCGCCGTTAGTGGCGGTTACGGCCATTAGTTGTGGGTTATAAGAATCAATCTTACATTGGCTTTCATTCTTATAGCAGCAACACTTAACAACGTTGGTGTAAAAATATCAAATGCAGATTTATGAGTAATATCGTAATAATTTATCGGCTCAAAAAAAAAAAAAAAAAAATCATAATAATAGTTTAAGCTCAAAATACATTATCATAGCTAGATAAGATTAATTACTAACGGATAACTATATGGTAAAAAAACAAAAAAAAAACTGTTTGGTATTATATTTATTGGTTATAGTTCCCTATTTAATAATAGAGTCATATTTAGTTAGACAAGTGTTTTACAAAATTAAATCACTGGAATGAAATCTGAGTTGTTCTCAATAAACCTCTTATACGGGAAGATGTCTTGGAAGCATCTAGTATATAATACTCTATGTTGTATACAATAGGTTTTTACATTAAAATGGAGAGATCTCTTTCATTTTGCATACTGATTGGCAAACTCTAGTCATTTCTTGCAGATTGGAATGTCTAAATGCACATTTGTTTAAGTGAATGACAGCTTCGTGAAAGCGTACGGAGGACGACATTATTTCATAAAATGTTCAATTTTTATTCGATTTAACAATATAATAAAGTAAAAATGTGTTGTTAATTTAAAATGGACCTGAAACAACAGTATAAATGTATACTCAAAACGTAAATCGAGCCAAAACGTAACTGATCATGTTAAAACTCAACCATTAAAAACCTCTTCCGAATTAAATCATATAAAAATATAATAGAATATTAATTTCATTAATTAGATCTTATAAATTGCACTATCATTGCAGAAACAGCCGAGGACACTTTTCAGTGCGACGGATGGCACGCCCGCCGCGTTTCGCTTTCAATTGCGGCCGTCAATCCACGAAACATCGTGTAAGTGTCAGTTTGTCCTGGCCATTCTTCGGACGAAAAAAAGACGAAAAGGACGAAGATATCGATCGGCTTTAATTTTCAGCTTTTCGGCATGGAAGGTTGTCCCAGTGGCGTGATTTCAAAGGCCTATCCTTAAGAAATGTGCTAATAGTGCAGTTCCAGGCTAGTGCCCTCAGTACTGAAGGGGTTGGTTAGCCGGAACTAAGTGGGACGTTAAATTCACAGGAGTCCGACACTCTTGAGAAAACAGTGAGCTTCTCAGTGTATTTAAATAGCCACCACCTCACGCAGTAAAATGAAATGCTGCATTATGCATGATCAGGGATTCAAAACTCGAAATATGTTATTAATAGGAATAATATCATATAAATACTGTAACTATCATATTATTTTATAAAATAATTCATAATTTAATTTAATATTAGCCAATCATTGAATTAACCAATTAAAAAATTCCTTTTAGGAAGCAATAATGACAATTTGTTTCCAGCAGTAGTTTGTCGTTGATCTGAGAGTTTACCGCCCCCAGGATTGATGGGTACAGGAAAGTATTTCTTTTTCTCACGACCTGGCACGGAGCCAGTCTGAGCCCGGATCTCGTAATTTTTGATTAAACTACTTAGCCCTTCTCTACAAGGATTCTTCTTATTATCTCTGATTTTGTGTTAGGAAAATTCCTTTTTACAATATTACTTAGTATTACTAAAGAAGTAATACGCTTCATAGTAATTTTTTGTGTGTATTTCGAATTATGGGATAATCACATGTAAAATTACTTATTAAGTGTAATTTATTATTTGAAAATACCTACTGAAGTTTTTCTTCGTTGCCAAAAATGTAAGACCAGGATGGTGAAAAGAATGATTAGATTTTTAACTAGTTTAAAAGTTTGCTGATGATAATTTTTTTCTATTCATTGCCATGCCATACATATTGGATGAAGTCATGAGCAAATTATTTACGTCCAACTGTGAAATAATGCAAGGCTTTCTTTCATTAATTTTAAATATCATCTTAAAGTTATGCAAGCTATTTAAAATTGAAATATTAATTCATAAACTGCCAATTAATTAGCCTTAGCATAATATAAAAATGTAAATGCAATTTAGCTGTTAGATGGTAACAAAAAATAAATATGTATGTTAAAGCGCTACCATTGACGTCCGTCATATCATTACATACAATCATTGAATGAAATTTCCTTGATGAATGTTTTCTTTATAGTTTTCTTTATATTTTTCTTTATTTATATATGTTTTCTTTATATTTTTCTTTATTATTAAAATATTTTCTTTATTTTTCTTTATTACGTAGTGATCAATAGATTTCAAAACCTATTTTTAGACTTCAGTCAATAAAACATGTGCTTCTGTTTAATATGATATTCGTTGGTAAAATTCAGGGCTGGATTGTTAAATTACAATTCAGATACGATTTGTTTTCCACATGTCATAGCATCCTTTGGTGTACATAAAGCCAACACGTGTTCAGTATATAGCCATCAACGGCACGTAGTTTTCACAGTGTCATAACGACACATATTATGTAACATAATAATATAAGCAGACTTTTGCGTAAGCAAAGACTGTAAAATTCGGATTTATTACTTGAGATGGAAAGATATTTTGAGATTTGTTTTATTAAGAGCAAAGATCCGATAAGCTAGCCAGAAACATCAGTCTTGTGTTTCACATTTTCTATCGTTATAACATATTTAATTGATTTTCTTTTAAATAAATATTTGACTTTTCGCTCAAGTAAGTCCCGAATATTGCGGAACTTTCATAAACCTATTTACAAATTTTAATTCATCCAAACAATTTTTTTTTAGATTTAATTGGTGTTGATGAATATTTTAGTATTTGAAGCAAAAAGCTCTTGCAGTCTGTAGCTATACAAAATAGTTACATTGTAGATTTTCCATTGACTCAGTATATTTCTACCAAACGTTTCTGCAAATGAAACCTCATGCAATCAAGTTGTGAATTGTAATTATTAGAATTAATACAAAATTAATTAACTATTTAATTAATATAATTATTTATTGTTATTATCTATCATACTATCTATCTTCTTATTTCTATAAGGGTTTCGTCTGTTACGTCCCTTTTTCTCTCGACTTGCTGAATCGATTTTTAAGATTGAGGTGTCATTTTAAAGCTTACGATATACCGCAGTGACGAATCGTAATTAAAAAGGCCATATTGTTTCGGGCTTCGCCCCCCTCGGCTTTGATTTATTTCTAGAGGGCGCTTTAAAATGTTGACCAACTTTAATTGCAAGTTCTTTAATGTGAATTGTAATTTAACATCTGATTCCCTTCAGATGAATTTTAAAAGCCAGATAGTTAACAAAAATAGATCTCTGTCACTTCATAATCAACATTATCGTACTGTAGGTGGGTTTCACTCATACAGAATCAAAAATGCGCAATTTGCGCATGGGCCACCTCGTGATATAAAAATTTATAAAAAAATAGAGTTAAATATCTTATTATTAATTAGCTTAAAACTGTCTACTAGACAGAGGTGGTTTACTAACATTATTCTCTCAATAGATTCTCGCCCGCATCCGAGAGATGGTTAACACTGGTTTTCCGTTATGCAATTCATGTTTTATAATGGTAATAATCAATTAATCAATACTCAATTAATGCTTTATTAATTATTTATTGGTACCCACTTAATCATAAAAGTATTTATGTTATTTTTTTCAAATGTTGGTAATGTTGATTAATAAAAAGATTAATTATAAGAAATAAAAAGCCTTCTATATCTGCATCACTTCGAAAGTTTCCTGTGTTACAAGTAATGCGAGAACTTAATTCTTCACTTAAGGAACTTACTTCATTTAAGGGTATAAATGTTTCACACTTAATTGACTTTAATCATATTGAAAAAATTTAAGTTTTAAGAAGTAATCATTATTGTAACAGTATTTAATGAGTATTTAAATATGAATTAATTCTAAGCAATGAGTTTACACAATATTTTAAGTGATTATACAAAAATCAAATAATAATGTTTGCAATAATAAAAACCGAATTTTGAGATGTTCGGTTGTAAATGGACAGCTTAAATGCTCCCGGCTAAAAATATTTCTTAAAATCGTTGCTTGTAATATCACTATGTAATATTCAAAAGAAAGTAGAGACAGTTACAAAAATAATTACCTTTTCTTAAAAGATAAGTTATTTCGATATGAATAAATCAAGTTAATTAAGTGGGAAACTTTCATCTCCTTAAATGAATTAAGTTCCTTAAGTCAAGCATTACTTGTAGCGATTGTTATGAAAACTCTGGTCCCGTTAAGAAACTTCCTTTGATTAGTCCACTTACACCACCTAATAGCCGCCTCAAAATGATTAATTCGAAATATCAACTTTTACAGTCGGTAAATGTTTTTCATGATTCACTATGTTGAATTTAATATTGTAGGAGATTGGTATTTACTGTAATTAAGATATCTAATTACAATGTAATTTCAGTGTTTTAAAGTAAAGTGGTTCAGGAGAGTATTTGACTAAATTAATTCGCTTATAAATTAACACTTGATGTTTTATTGTTTATCTTTGTTATTGTTCTTTCTAGTATTGAAATAATCAGTGCGCCAACGTTAATTTTAGTACTGTACTGAATTATCTTTTGATTGTTTCTCGTTTGTTATCCATTTCAAATTGTTATTTCACCGTTGGAAAAAATTGAAAAAATCAAATAAATAATTCAATTTAATTCAATTTAGACTTTGATGGATTACTAAAAATAGTAAAAAGTGTTCATCGATAATTTTGAAACACAACCAATAGGCATATTTATTTTATAATAAATTATTATGTTTCCTGTTTTTGAGCAAGGATTGCAATGTTTAAACACTTTAAAAAATTATTCTGCATGTTTAATAATATGATATAATATAACCATTAAATTATCCTCAGGTGACTCTAATTATATAAGAATTTTCTCCAACTGCTGTTATAGGATATGTACAGTTAGGGACCTCTATAGTAAAATCTAAATTTTAGCTATACACTCGAATAATACAAGCGTTTTTAGCCTTATTCCAACAGTGTGTGCTCGTATCTTCTTTGAGACAAAACGGACACCACCTTTGGCCATAAATTCATTAGCTTTATTTACGTTACACGGAGCGCTGCACTGTGTACTAACATTTAAACTAAAATAGTATGGTCAGTAAATATAATAAATATCACAATGTTCTGTATTATGTTCAGTTTTCAATATAAACATTTTATCAATCGAAATTATTACACTTTTACTTCAAAGTAAACCCCATTTAACATAAATCGTCATAGTTAGAATAAAAATAAAATTGCATATAAACTAAACAACATATTAGTAAATTAAATCGCAGGCAGCAGTTTGTAACAACATTGTCGGTGTGGGAGTAAAGGTTGTGCATGTGCAGCGAGAGAGCTCAGCTCCAGGTTGATTTCCGCCTCATGTTTATTAGTGTCACGTTGTACGGTGTTTACCTCATCTGAATGTTTGCTTGAGTTAGGCTCGTGATCATATCAGGTTCCTCTGCTGTTTACCGTTTGCTTATGAATAAGCAGGTCCTTACGTCACACTTGCAACGAGGGTTCTGTTAGTAGATGAGAATTTGGTTATTGGTACTGCATGGAATATCATAGTTAAGCTTAGGTTTGAATTGCAATATGAGATTTAAATACTCAGACTTTATAGGAAAAAAAACTGTAAAAAAAAAAAAATATATATATATATATATAATTTAAATAGATATTTTAGAAAGTATTGAATTAAATAATTAAACATAACAAAAATACATTTAAAGATAAATAATGAAATAAAAATAATATTTTGGCTCCTCAAACAATAGACTGTGAGAACATATATTTAAATACAGCAGTTCCTCAGTTAAAATATTATTTTTGAAAGAGTTTGCCAATCTATTTTGAATGAAATCTTTGTTTAGACGTCGTTGGGCGTGGAAGTATTTCGCATTCCGCAATGACAATGCTGTGTGTTGCTACTTGGGTGTGGGCACGTTCATTGGATCCCGTTTATAAAATTTGATTCGCCGTTTCCAAAGTTTGTTATGTTTCTTATTACATTTCTATTTAGTAAAGGTTTTCATTGTCTCACTTTTTATTTTTTACCTCGTCTAGGGCTTAGCTTAACACACATGTGAACTCCTTATAAATTAAAAAAAAAAAATTTGTAGTTAATCAACATGTGCAAAAGTAAAAGAGTAAATACCACAGATTTACAAATACACATTTGTAAATCTGTGGTAAATCTGTGGTTGTAAATACACACAAGATGCACAAACCAACCGTTGGTTTTTTAAGACTACTAATTAGACTGCGTCATTCGTCAGAATATTTTGAAGGTAATGTGGGTTTGGGGGTAAACCACGTGGGTGAATAAAATTTAAATTCATGTGGAACTTTGTGTATTTGCAGTGAAAGACCTACATTTGTTTGTTGGTTTTCTATGAAATATTAGACGGGAGGGCTGAATTTGCCAGAATAATTATTTTTCAATTATAACTAAACGAAATAAAAATTTAATAGAGTATTCTAAGGTAAACCTCAATATTAATTTCACCAATGTTCAAAGTCATTTTTAAAACAAGTGTTATATCATCTATATGAATAAATAAATATATCTGAATATAGAATCCAAACAAGGAGACTATCACTCAGTTTCACTTGTGACAGAATTTGATATCTTAACTGCATAGCAAGGTGGATAGCGCGTTAAAAATGCTTTCTTCTAAAATATTCTGCAGTAATCTATTACTGGAAATTACTGCGAAGGATTCAATCAAATCAATTCCAATTTCCACACTGATTGAAAAACGTCCTTTTAGAATTAACTGTCGACTTTGTGATGCTCTGTTATTTGTCTATATTTTTATAAAACGCAATTTGTAACAGAATTGTTCTTCCTTTTAATAAAATCTAAAAGCAACGTTTTCGGCTTGTAACTACGGTATAAAATAGTTTTTAAAAGTGGTACAATGATAGTTCACGGTTTATCAATATACCGTATATATTTTAACGTAATGTTATGTTACACTCATAGGTTTTTGGTACATATCAAGTTGGATCGTGTAATAAATTAATATTTAAACACAATTAACTTTTGGTTCTGCCCTCATATTGGATAACAGGATCCCTCCATTTTAACGTATTTAGGAAGCAGAGTAGCCAGTTATTTAAAGAAAAAACACTTTTTTGCTCCCAGCTTCTAGTACATGCTGGCAGGGTTCATATAGTCCGGAATTATAAAAGTAATTACTATCACTTCAAATAATAAATAAATACATTTGATTTTTTATATATTTTGTAAGAATACCATAAGATTAACGTTGTGAAAATGTTCTCACAATAGAATTATTCTCTTCATATGCTAGTAAATAAATCAAATTTGTTATGTTAAAATACATATTTTGCTGTCTTATATTTACAGTTTGGAAGATTTATATATTTGATTATAATGTAATTTTATGTATTTAAAACGAGATGTTTTGAGGTAAATTATTGCAAGACTTTGCGGTTGATCTAAACCAAACATGGTTGTATAAGGACCGAACCTCGAAATGATCTTCTGATCCCGTTTGATGTGGTAATTTACCGCAAGAGGGGATTTGAGCAATTTAGTGAACCTAGGTCTACTTGAGGTTTGGCATAAGATATATAAAACTACAAGTAAACTAAAAAAATTTCATCATAGTAAAATGTGCATTTCCTAATTAATTTATGAGAATAAACATTCATTTTATATAATTAAAAATGTTTAAGTGACGCGGTATTTTTGGATCATCAATAAGGATGTTTGTTGAGGGATCCTAAATTTCTAATAACAAGACTACTCTTTTGAAATAAATTATACATAAATTTAAACTGACTTAAAAAAATTATATACAGTGGAATTTTGAGTACACTATGTTCTGCAAAGTCAACTAAAAATATGTTTTAACATACCACCATTTCGCCTCTCTTTTAAAACTCTTTTAAAGTCGGTTGCAGTTTGAGTTTGAAAATATTTGATCGAAATTGGTTACATGAATAGTGTAAAACATTTTCCTGAGAGTAAAAAATTACAAATTTTGAACGCCCTTTTCACTATTACTCATCGAGATACATTTATTATTGATAAAGCAGAAAACTGAAGTAAATATGAATACTTGGTCTGTAACAAAAAGAAAGAGAGAATATTGTACAAGCCGCTTATGTCAGCAGTTTTTGCAAAGTGCATGCATTTTAGTTGCCAGTAGATATAAACTGTATGAGCATCTTTGTTGGATTAGAATCGTTCAGATAAAACAGTGTCCTAAGTAATATTATTTTTATTGAAGCTAAAAACAAAAACAGATAATAAAATATTTTGATTTACTTGAATTTAATAAAAGCTGCTTGGATTAGTGCACTCAAACATTTCCATTCGTTATTTCTTATTGTTTTTTAATACTTTCATTTCATTTCCAAAACTGTTTGATAGATGTACTTTAAATTTTGAAATTTTGTGATATTTCACCACTGTCGGTACTTGGTGGTTTACTTTCTTTTAATAAATTGAAATAAAATGCGTATATTATAACAAGCACTGCCTTAATTTAAGAAAGAAAATCATTGAGGATAATGATTTTTGCTATGCGATTGAGTTACTTTGGATAGACTTATACGACGACCAATGATACTATTTTATGACAAATAAAAGGGATAGTTTTGCTTTCTAATTGATAATCTCACTTTTAAAATTTTGATGAAACGAAAGTCAGGTAATAATGATTTATATAATAGGACAAGGCCTTCTTTTAATGAACTATTTAATGATTGTAATTAATTTTAATCTTCAATGGATTAGATTTAGTTGTTCTTGTATTGTCTTTCATCTTAAAAGCTTTGAGATGTAAAACGATTGAGCATCGAAATATTGATTTACATTCTATTATTTTTTTTTTTTGTAAAAAAATGTAAAATTGTTATACTAGATTAAAAATTTACTTATTACTCATCGAGCATTGGCACTAATCAAATGCAATGTACTTTTTATCGTTTTATACGATTTTATATTTTTTCGTTTCTTTTAATTTATTTATAAAACGAAAAACATTAGTTATTATTTTGAACTTAGACTGGTTGAATGGATAGAATGGACTGGTTGAAATAGAGATCCTCTCGAGATGTTACAACTTAAACTAATTCATACACCATTTAGGTCATTTCACCAATAAATGATCTCATTCACCAGGTATGGTATACAGCGTGCCGGAGATAGGATTACTCATGCATCACAATATGCAATACAAATATTAACCGCTAACAAAGGAGCTAAATAATGGAATTTCTGCTCTTGATTGTACATTTTTTAACGTGTTTGATTTAATCTTGACTAATCAACGTAACACTTTAATACGTTGTGTACAATTACTAAAAAATTATGTATACATTGGCTGGTATACAATATGTTAAGTAGTAAATTTTTCGTTTTGATTATATGTTGACTTCAGTTGCAAATTTTACATGATCTTTTTAGGATACAGTTGGTCACTCTAGCGAAATATGAAGTTGCAATGAATAAAGGGTGACTTTATAAATAATTGAAATATGTGGTTATTTATAAACAGCTCACTATGCAACATTTCGTTGTTTGAAACGAATGCTTTGGAAAATTCGGACAAAGTAAAACGATTAGTCTCATTTCTGAAATGAACTTCTGATCTACTTACCAAGTATGAACCATTCTATACACTTCAAAGCCAGGGTTTTCACTAATCAACATTCTGTACTTATATTTTCACGAATTATGAATAGAACTCGGATAAAAAATAAATCCTTGAAATAGTTCCTATTGTTCTTACGGTTCCTCCTAATTACATTTTATGGTTTAAGCTAGTCCAATCAAATCTGGTTTATATTAAAGTTCTTCCCAAATCCTAACCAACGTTTAAATTTTATAACTAACAAATTTCATATTTAATGACTTTGTATTATGGCATTAATTCATTATTAAAATGTCAAAAAATTTAAGATGTTGTTTTTTAAATAATATCTTTAAAGCCTTACATTTTATTTGTATGCCTTGGATAAATTATTAACACGATTCTTAATTTTATCAAACCTATTTGTCAACATTTACTGTTTTTATTAGATTTTGTTTTACTTTTTCTAATTCTTTTTATCGTTTCAGGTAAGAAGTCTTCGCGTTATCTTGGTTTCTACATTGTTCACCGTTCCTAAGGTATTTCTCTGTAAAAAGGTTTTTATTTAGCTTTAATATAAGTGTGTTTTTAGTAGTAGTAAATTAGTATCTAGTTATAATGTTATTTATGATATTAGTTTAATTTATGATAAAAGATATATAACTATAGTATTTGTACTTCTGAATATTCTTATACGATCAATAGGTATTTTATACAGTTATACAGATCTGTAATTTGTGAAAAAGTTGAGTGTCATATCAACATTTGTATCTAGCTACAATCATCCAAGAAATCTAAAACATATACTAATGCATTGCAGACTTGCCCACTTAGCAAAACTTGCATCGAGACAGAGATTGTAAGTTTGCTGTCATGGGATGATTTTAAAAATAGTTAGTTTTAATTATAGTCTTTTTAACAAATATTTTCAAGCTATGTTAATAAATAGGCAAGAAATAAGGAATTTTTTACCCTAACGACAAAGGAAACATTTTTCATATCCAGTTTATGTAATTTATTGATGTATAAAAGTATTTTTTATATTATTTGCACGGGTTTTATTAAAATTGTTGGGTTTACAATTTAAAAGACAGAAATGAAAAAAAAAAACAGTGTTAAACTTTTTAAATCGTACAATCTGGCTGTCAAACCTATTAAAAGTAATCCTATCCCTAACAGTTATATAAAATTACATAAATCTAAGAGTTCTCGTTTAAAATCGATTGAGTTATCGATTATACGTATATACACACACATTATACGTATCAATGAATGTGCACGCACGGTGTTCTTGGTCTCTTGGGGTTGAAAACTATTTAAACTTTTATCCTCGAACTTAGGTCTTACAATGAATTCTACCGAAGTAGCTTTGTCTCCAAAGAGGATAAAATTCAAAAAAATACGGTCTTACATTATATTCTCAAATTACACATTGTCATATCATTTAAAATTATCTATCAGGTACTGAATCATTACGATATGTTTACTCCATGGAATATAATGTATGAATTTTTGAATGTGGGCCATTATCCCACATCTGGGACAACTTGTAGTGAACGAATGTTTAAGAAACCTAGAGACTTAGTTTTTTTTTCACACAAAGCATAAATTCACATTAAAAATAATGTTTTATACACTTCTCTATGTTTGAAAATCATTAAATTGATCATAAATATGCTAAAATACTATTTGTTGATTGTTTAGTCTTGAGAATTTTAATTGTATTCGTAACAAACAATGATTATTAAAAAATTCCAAACAAATTGTAATATTAACTTCATCTCACTTTGAAATTTATTTATAATTGGTTTGATTAATAATATTTTACTGTCCACTTGTAAGGGATGAAGTTTGTTAGGGACAGCCCGTCGCCCGTTTCAATATTTAGAGAAAGCGATTGGAGCTGTAGAGTAAACAGATCGTGTCCATTAGAGAGCGAATGATGCTGTTAGCACGACAATTGTGCTTTGTGAACAGTGATTTTCATATCGGTCGGGTTGTATCTAACATTCCGATGTAGTAAATTAAAAAAAACATCTTGTCGTCTTACTTATTTTTGTCTATTACACGTTTACACAGTTTTGTAAAAATATTTTCTAAACTAAATATAATTATAGCTATTTGGATTAAGTGTCACATGTCACTGAGAGAGCTCTGTATTGTTAGTCTAAAGTAACTCCATCCATAATCCTACTCAGTCACAGCCAAATCCATAACTGGTTATGAAATGTAATACATGGAACCAGCTCATAAGTTATCGCCATTTATTGTTTGACTGGAGAAACTTCGTCCCTCAAGCAACTCGGCTATAGCCCACTTTACAAACTGGCGATTACAAAAAATATCAATAGATATTTTTGGAAAGCTTACAAGTGATGACTGTTTATTGATAGACCAGATCAACTGAATCCTTCAATCAACTTGTCCATATTCAGCTTCATGACTGGTGATGACATGTGCAAAATTAAGTCAGCTTACTAGTGATGTCTGTGTATTTTGTTAGAGTAGATCAACTGAATACTTCATCCAACATGTCCACAGCCAACTTCATGACTGGTGATGACAAGTGAAAAATTAAGTCAGCTTACTAGTGATGTCTGTGTATTTTGTTAGAGTAGATCAACTGAATACTTCATCCAACATGTCCACAGCCAAAATCATGACTGGTGATGACGTGTGCGAAATTGAGTCAGCTTACAAGTGATGGCTGTGTATTGTTTCCTCTCAGAGTTAAGTCCCTCGTATAAGTAATTATCCACCAGAAACGTTTGGTTAGTGGGGAAAATAATCTTTCAAATAATAGCTGAACTATACTTTGTACATATAAAATAAGCAAGTAAGAAAGAGTACTTTTAAGGTTATGCTAAATTTATTCAATTATGATTAAATTTAGCATTTCTGGAAATGCTAAATTTAATTCATAATACGAATATGAAAGTTACGATAAAATTCAAGGAAGAATTACACAATGTTAATAATGTAGAAAGTAGTAAAACTCAGTAATATATTTACAACTCAACTTAAGTTATATACAGTTTACTACACTATGGAATAAACACTAACTCATTTTATACGTTGTAACTTACCAACATATTTTTTAGCAATAAATATAATGTTGGAATTGTACTTAGGGTAGATGTTTGAATTGTACTTAAAAATTAAATAAGTTATAATAAAACGCTACTAAAATTTATCCGAACAAATACTTGAAACATTAAAGATCCATTTTATTTTTACTAAATACTTAATATGAGAATATGTACAAAATTTACCTGTTGCGATCATAAAATAATAAATATTAAAGAAAAAAATATATTAAAGAGTATTACTAAAAGAAGGGCTTTAGTTAGTAGAAAAATTGTTTCCTTTTTCATTTAGAATGTATTATTCTTTAGCTGCTGTTTTTTCTCAGTGTATAAACAATTATAGCTTAAGAACTTTTAAATGTGTAATCACACGACTAAAGAGTAAAAATAGCTAGGCTCTTCGCCGTTTTAAGGTTTGGCTTTGTTGTATAAAAAGAGTGATCTATTAATTCTCTTTGTGCACTTTCTTTATTAGAAATTAATTGTGGTTTTCATTATATTTTTGTATTAGGATTGATGGAAATCTTTGCCATCTTTACAGAGTGACTTTGTATTATATACTGAACGCTAAAAATACATCCTACTGATTTTCAAGTGGTGTTATCAGTCCCTTTAAATTCAATTACTAACAATTTTTACAACAGTTTTTCACGATTATTTTACATTTCATAGTACTTTTCCATGATATTCTGTACATTAGTAGAATGGTACTTATATCTAATTCGTTTTTGGTACTTTGGTTCGTTACTTGGCTATAGTCACCATCAATTCTAATTGTGGTTTAGTGCAGATAGGTTAGTGTATACAGTATATACAGTATCTTTCTTTTGAGCGTTAACTTCTATAGCGCATGTTTGACAACAATGCGTCTGTATACAGGTATATAGGTCGTTCAAGGCCAAACACTCATTGTTAGACTTTCGCTATTGCCAATATACGTATATTTATATTTATATACGCCCACGGGCGTAACCCTAACTTAGGTCTACCTGGCGTAATGTGATAAACAATTACAGGTTAGAATCCTAAAGAGTAGAGGAGGTGTTAGTGGGTAACCCCGTTTTTAGGGGAGACACACACATTACAGGCTGGCCACCTTATGTGCGTAATTGCATTTTTCCTGCCTCTCCCACAAAAAATAATATAAAACATATACAACATGAAATAACAAATGAATGAGTGTTGTCTATAACCGGCAACTACCTAGCTATCAGATATGATTACATTTTTGATTCATTAAAGCCTTGAGTAAATAAAACAGCCATCGGTGATCAGGAGACTGATGGCGGACTAATGAGCAGCTGGACGAAACAAATGTGCAATTACCTGGCCACTGGTGGCGTTGAATGCACTCACAAAGCCGCCCGTGGTTTGGAAAATATTGACCTCATCAGTAATTTGATTTTGAATAGAATCTGATTACGTTTGGCTAATCAATTAGCAATCTATACCAATTGAATATAAAACATTTCCTTCTTAGGAAATTCTTAGTTCCCGAATATCTACCCTGTAATTGTTTATTTAAACAGATGCTTTCCCTATACCAGAACTATAAATGAATCACGTAGTTTTAATCAAACGTTATTAATCATATTTGATTAAAAGGTGTTTATCAAAGAAACTAAAATACATTACTGTTCTCGCCCGTTGGACAGCACTTTAAATGTATCGAGACAAAGGTACAGGAGAATACTTCAGGCCTCCTTTTATCTTTACACCGATGTCTAACGATAAAATTGCATGTTTGTTTAGGTTACTGCAGTCAGGCTGGTGGTTTATGGTTTTAGGGGTAATTCAGTTTTAATGATGCAATAAAGCTCAGAAACAGAAACGCCGATACTCCTTAAAAAAAAAAAAAAAAATACATCCTACTGATTTTTAAATATTGCTATCAATCCCTTTAAATTCAATTATTAAATAATTTTTACTACAATTTTTCATGATTATTTTACTCTTCATAGTACTTTTCCATGATATTCTGTACATTAGTAGAATGGTACTTATATCTAATTCGTTTTTGGTACTTTGGTTCGTTACTTGGCTATAGTCACCATCAATTCTAATTGTGGTTTAGTGCAGATAGGTTAGTGTATACAGTATATACAGTATCTTTCTTTTGAGCGTTAACTTCTATATCGTATTTTGACAACAATGCGTCTGTATACATTTATATAGGTCGTGTAAGGCCAAACGCTCATTGTTAGACTTTCGATGATGCCAATTCTTGTATGAAGCCCCAAGGACGTAACCCTAACTAAGGTCTCGCCTGACGTAATGTGATAAACAATTTCAGGTTAGAAACCTAAAGAGTAGGGGAGGATTTTTAGTGGGTTACCCCGTTTTTAGGGGAGACACACACATTACAGGCTGGCCACCTATGTACGTAATTGCATTTTTCCTGACTCTCTCACAAAAAAAAATTAAAAAATAAATAAAAAAATAATAATTATAAATAAATAAAATTAAATAGAAATAACAAATGAATGAGTGTTGTCTATAGCCGGCAAGCACCTAGCTATCAGATATGATTACATTTTTGATTCATTAAAGCCTTGAGTAAATAAAACAGCCATCGGTGATCAGGAGACTGATGGCAGACTAATGAGCAGCTGGACGAAACAAATGTGCAATTACCTGGCCACCGGTGGCGTGGAATGCACTCACAAAGCCGCCCGTGGTTTGTTAAATATTGACCCCGTCAGTAATTTGATTTTGAATAGAAGCTGATTATGTTTGGCTAATCAATTAGCAAACCATACTAATGGAATATAAAATATTTCCTTCTTAGAAAAGTATTAGTTTCTGAATATCTACCCTGTAAATGTTTATTTCGACAGATGCTTTCCCTATACCAGAACTATAAATGAATCAAGTAGTTTTAATCAAACGTTATTAATCATATTTGATTAAAAGGTGTTTATCAAAGAAACTAAAATACATTACTGTTCTCGCCCATAGGACAGCACTTGTATTGAGACAAAGGTATAGGAGAACTCGCCTATGGCTCGATGGGGGCTCCGCCCCCATGCCCCCTTTAGGGTTTGCCCCGAATTAGTTAATTGTTCTAAGTCTTAAGAACTGAACAGGCTATTTGAGGCCTCCACCCCAACTCTATACTTATCTTCTCTGACTTAGTTTAATAGTTCAGGAAATCTAAAGCATTTAAGATATTGTCTTGATATTTAAAGTTCAAATTGATACTTTTGTTTTATATTTTATATTTAATGCTCAGGGTATGTGTGTGTAGCTAAATTTCATTCTTCTAAGTGTCATAACAATAAAACTAAAATACATTACTGTTCTCGATCATGGGACAGCACTTTAAATGTATTGAGACAAAGGTATAGGAGAATACTTCAGGCCTCCTTTTATCTTTACACCGATGTCTAACGATAAATTTGCATGTTTTTTTAGGTTACTGCAGTCAGGCTGGTGGTTTATGGTTTTAGGGGTAATTCCGTTTTAATGATGCAATAACGCTCAGAAACAGCTATCAGAGAATAAAACCTGACATTACACAAATAAAAGTTCACATTTAACTCGAAAACGATCTCGTTTTCTTTTCCTGGACGAAAGCACTTAATGACTTTCAACAATCTTGAAATATTGGTAGCAAGACCTAACTTTTATAAAAATGGTATGGTAAATTTTCAGTGAAAAGTGAGCTGTTTTTTAATGGATCATATCCGATTTGCATTATGAAGTTTTTGTCAACAACTTTCGTGTTTCAATGGTAACTTCAATGTTTGAAGTGAAAGAAAACAAACTAAGAATTCCCCAATCACGTAATGAAAATTATCGTGTATTACTTGCAAAGCTTCTTTATTAAACAACGGTTGCTATGATAAAAACAGCTGATATTGTGAAGGGTTAATATACCACAATCGTCAATCTCAACAAAGTTTTACCATGAAAATATTTTAAAAAGTACTGAAAACGAAAGCAAGTTATTGTCATTTCTCCCTAATATTACGGTCTACAATTTTATATTTTAAGAACGAAAAGACACGATCTTCATTTAACTCTATTACTTGTATTTTTATGACGAGGTTTTCTCCACGTATTTATGGAAAACACCCTTTAAAATATTTTAAATATGGAAGATTATAGAACTAACATTTTTCATTGCGACCTAATTATATTGTGGCCATTTTTTTTATTTAAATTAGAACTTATTGTTTTGAAGCTGCAAGCATTGCATGTGGATGAATGGACATGGTTATACGTAAAATTATGATTTCCATGCGCTGTAGCAAAACTAATCAGTGATATAAAGCGTAATTAAATTATCATAATTAGTAGACTTTCCTTACATTTATAAATTGTTGTCACAACTTGCTAACTGTAAATTACCATTGTTAATTAAATGGAATTGTTTAATGCAATGTACCAACGTATTTCCTCGAGGCTTTGTTGTAAATATTAACTTTATAACGCAAAACAATTGAAATAATACATTTCAACAGCTATTGATATACGTTATTGCATGCATAATTTATGATTTAATTATTGTGTGTTTGATCCATTATCCATTTCATGATTATTACTAGATTTAAAACAAAATTGTAAACATGATTAGTAGTATATTTTTATATTTACTGATATACTTTTTAATAATAGAGAGTTTGTTATTAATGTATGTAGTTTTTGTACATTCGTTACAGATATAGTATTATAATACGTAAATTTATTTTACACTGTATTGTACACATAAAGTAGTTAATACAAATATCTCATTTGAAACCATTTTTCTTCTTCCTTAACATTGTCAGAAAATTTTAAGTTATAGCTTCAAAACTAAATAAAATTCTTTGAAAAGATATCTTATGACAAAAGCGTTTCGTTGTTGAACCCTATCCGTTTCAACGATTATTAAACACCTTCTTTTACATAACATTGCAAAACTGCACGAGCAAAAACAATGCATCTCCCTTTCAATCTTGTTCAGATAAAATAGCTAAATGGTCCAGCTTGTTTATTTTTATAATTACTTTCCTATAAAACTCCTGTAAACCTTCTTTTATGATACTATTAATTTTATCCGCACTAATTTGATAAAATAAATAATGTTTTAATATTAAAATAAATTGTGTTTGGATTACGGTTAATAATCGAAATCACCAAACACAAAAATTAAAGTAAAAATTAAAAATGAAATTAAAATAATTATTTTAACGCATTTTTCCTCTTTTAATTTTTTTACCTCGATGGTCAGTAATCCTTCCTAAAACACTAGAATTTAATATTGAATTCCTCATATAATCAAATAATGAATGTTATTAACAAATTAATATATTGTTGAATTTACCAACAAGTAGGAAATAGTATCGTAAATCATCATGTAGATCTTTTGGTATTTTTCGATAAACAGATATGAAATGCAATCAATCAACCAAAAATTTCAAAACTTGTAACAATGAAACGAAAAATACCCATCCGACGTTCTTAGTTACTTTTGTCACGTCCTTTCCATATACATTGTGATAAACTCATGTGAGCTGCATTACACCAAAACATATTAATATTAAAATTAAACAATTAAATGATGATTAAAAATCTACTGCTTAGACGTTGCACGGCTTTGAACTAACAGTTGGCCTACTTTAAAATATGTGAACGGTATTAGATTTTATAATAGCCTCCTTTAGATTTCGCTGATAACTTAGAAAGCAAATTTTTGTAAACAATTACTGTCAATAAAAAAATAATACTTAATTTTGTTGTTAGAAACCCTTAAACCATGCAACCTGTTACTTAAAAAAAATGTTTAAACCAATGTTCATATAAGTAAAGATTTAAAAATTTTTCGAACGTATATAATATTAAATGAAACATTTTTAAATTTTGACTTAAACAGGCCGTTATCACATTTACCGACTCCACGTGAGCTTACTTCAATCGGGCATTTTTGTTCTTTGAAAATCAATAATCTTCATTTGTGGGGATAATAGATCTATTCGACGGTAATATTTTTTGTGATCTCACTCGGCTTAAGTTTATACAGTAAAATGAATAGTGAGTGTGGATTAATCATGGAAAGTAAAAGTATTTTATTCCGTTTACTTTTTACAGACATGAAGATAGTCTTACAACGGCTAGGTGTGTTTTTATCAGGTGATAATTGGCCAGTAATTTACTTCACTAATAATTATGATTTTCTTTCGTGGATATTTAATCATATTGGTTGTATAATATTCAGGTTGAAATAATAAAACGTCTTACAACGCTACTTGATATATTTACACTAATACTGTAAGTGTTTACAAGACGGTAAATATATATAAAAGATCTTATAATGGAGATCGATTTTGAACAGTCACACCGGTCACCGAACCTGATGATGACCGGCTTCAATTCAATTAAAAAACTCTTCATTTCAAGAATAAACACAATTTTACATCTTATCAGTTAATCCAAGTGCATAATGCACGCGTGGATTAATAAAAACATAGATTATTCAATTATAATAAACAATGAAACAAAGTCCACCAGTATGTAACAAAACGTTAAAACACGTTGGCTACCGAACGTCACACATATGTGACGTAATGTTAAAAGAAAACCTTAAATATAGACCAGCGTCACATATATGTATCGCTCAAGGTGTTTCCAGTGTACTGACGACACATATATGGGACGCAGTCACGGTTCAGTTAAATGACTCGCCACGCCCATTTGGTCCACTGAATCGACCTAAAACCTGTTTATCGGTCTATAGGAATGTGTGACACACATGTGTGTCGCTTGGTCTCTGGGTAGGACCTCAATTTGATTTTTTACAGATTTTCAAAGTTGGCCAAATGGTCTGCTCACATGCTGCCATTAGTGTTTGTTTACTAAACATTCTAGATGGCGTTTTTTATCGTGTGACACATTGTCCAGTATATTTTGGTATTTTTTAGTGTAGTAAAACTATTTTTCATTTATTTCCCAGTCAACCAACTCATGACACATATGTGTTGAGACAGTCGGTCTATAGAAAACAAACATAATACAAAATATTACTATAGACCAACGTCACACATATGTGACGCAATAAAAATGCTAAAAGAGTACTGAAATAAATTTTTTTCCCAACTTTTATGAGCAAATATATATGTTAAACATCAAATTATATTAAAGTAGCGAAACAAAATTTTTGGTCCCTGGGTTAGTGTTAGTCACAATGACTCGGTCTGTGGTGAGAGATCGAGTACTAGGATCGGTCTGCTGGGAAGTCCCGGCGACCCAAATTTCCTACCGTCGGTAGCCAACGTGTTAATCTTCTTAAATATAAAGTAAACCTACTTTACACTAGGTTAACATCTCTATATTGGTACAAATCTAAATTTAAAATTATTCAACACCAATATAATTTTTAGTTTTTTATTGATTAAAAAAAACTTTATTTATTTTTAGTGATTAAATAGTGTAAACTACATTACTATAACATAACTACATTACTATAATTAACTATTTAATCACTTACATTATTTAATCTTAAACTCAAAGAAACCCTTGTAAGTATAAGAAAAAAAAAACATTGTCAAAAAGATATACAATTTTTCATTATATTACTTTTGATAGTTTTTTTAAAGGATCTTATTTTTAAATCAAGGTCAATATGTACATTATTTTTATTATAAAGTGTAGTACATTTATAAAAAAATTGGTTTCTGCTCGTCTCTTTTATTAGTTTCAGTAGGCTTATAATTCCTGATAACACTAATGAAGAAGTAATGTATAATATTGTGTCACAATTTTATATGTTTTAATAAAGAATTGATATATTTTACATATCGTACTTACTGGGATGGATCTTCAATAAGATAACATTTAGTGTCTTGTTGGTTCATAAATATAAAAAATAAATTACTGAGCCGTTATTTTTACAATTTTTTGTGTGTGAAAAAAGTGAAACGCAGCCAACTGTCACTACCTCTGGTATACAAGCGTTGAGGTTACTTTATGTAGTTAAAAGTCCATCAACAACTTGGCTAAAGACCTGCATGCCGTTCATAATAAACAGTTTATTTGAATACTTTTACCTTTTACCAAGAGAATAACAACATTTCCCCTCAAAGTTCCATCAATATTAAAGACATTCTAAAAAGACATGGTTGGTCGAGTATTCCTGGTCATGGGACACATGTCAAGGGACCAACTGAGAATATCTCCTCTTTACCTTTGTTTTTGATTCATTTTATAAAAAATTCAGGGTATCGAGTTAGGAGCAGTAGTTTTATGAACTGTTTAACAGAAAGTTTAACTGATTTTTGGTAGTGTAGATTTGTTTGTAATAATTTATAATTGACATTCAAATAATATCAATAAACAATAAAAAGTAATGAAATACAATCCTAACCACTAAACAAGGAAGTACAATAGATTTTTTTTTTACTTTAATGTTACAGAGGTTAGCAAAACTTTAAATCTATATCCATTTAAAAATTTAAAAATCTTTTTGTGATAGGTTGATCTCATGCAATGTATCACCCATAAAAAATATGTTGGTTGGCGTTCCTTTTTGTTTTTATAATCTTCCAAAAAGTAAAGCTTTAATTTGTCGTAGTTTCAGGATTTTTTTATTTCCTGTACAAAATTATTATTTGAGATGTCAAAAGATATATCTAACTCCATATTGCTGCAATAAGCATAGATTTGAGGTTTACCTATTCCGAAGGGTACGGGAACCCCTTAGAGTTCGGTTTTGATCATAATTATATCATTGGCAATTATTAAAATTGATGCAAACTAAAACAGTTTTTTTAATAGCAAAAGGTTTTATAACAAATAAACACAGGAAATAAACATAACAGAAACAATCGAGCTCCACCAACTGATATAGATTATTACGGAGAATTCCGCTGCACAGGCACCACTTGTAATACTTATTCATTGACAACACTGAATCAGTTGCAGTTAAATAATGTGCTCCAAATTATCAACAATCGTCCCGGGTATCACTCATACCTACTTAAACATAAAACTTTTAAAACATCCATAACATTATAATAAGTGTGCTTGTAACTCTCAAAGAAATTTAAAAAATTCTTATAAAACTTTAAGTGTGATGGTCTATGCAGGCTTAGTATTTTCCTAGCAGCCCCATTTGTTCTGGTTAAAAGCTTCTAATGAAGTCACCTCCAGAGTTGACAGACGCCTGTATTGTTTATTCGAGTGGCCCTGGGTGTTTATAAAGCATCCTGCTATTAAATTATTCATTCCCTGGTAAAAGCCTGACATTGGAAAACAGGTTCACAATGTCAATCCGTCATACAATTCTAACAAGTGCGGTCCGTAATCCAAAATCCTTTAAGTTTTATTCTTCAAAATCTAGTAATATGTTAAGAGTAGAATATGTATTTGTTATTTTATTTTAACTTAATTATCAACTATTGGAGTAGTGGGAAAAAGCCACTTCTAAACCGGAAGTGACGTCAGCTGCCAGGGCAGCTGCAGGGGTCAGATGGTGTCAGTTGCCAGGGCAGCTGCAGGGTGCAGATGGCGAGAGCATATGCCCTGAATTTGAAGTAGAATTGGGCATGAATGAAGAGTTAGTTGAAAAGTAAAATTCAACTGTGTTAACTAAACTCTAAAAGTTGAACAAAAATTAAGAGTAAGATGAAAACTGAAATTCAACAGTTATAACTGGGGGCCTGGAAAGTATGTCAAGGTCATCCAGAGTAAGTTTTAAAAAAGCCTACCCAACTACCACCAGAAATAGTTCAAAGTTGAACTAGTTGGTGATAGTGGGATAATTAATTCATTCGTGCCATGGGAGAGGTGTTTATTGTTTGAAAGTTGGCGATCGAATGAGAAGCGCCGCCTAGGGAGAGGGCTTATAAAACGGCAACCTTCCCCCCACCACCCCTTCCCCCACTCCTTTAGACTAATAACCGGTCGCCGACTCTATGTGGTAAAACTGTACCAGACATGGCGGCCGCCATGGATAAGTCTAACCTCAAATATTAGCTCAGCTGAACAGAATAGAGAAGGATGAAGTAGGAATTGTGGTTAGAGCACTTATATAAGGAATAGTGGGGGTAAAATAAAAAAACTTGTTGAACACAGTCGATAGGTGTAACAAGTTCAAAGTTGTTGAATTGTAACATAGAATGCAAAATGTTGTAAATAACATTATCATCAACATTAACCTGCGAAGTCTTTGAGTATAATGGGTTAAAACTGTACTTCTTCCTAACTCTATTTAAATTAGTTCTACACTTTGAAATTGAAGGTTTAGAAGTACTTCGTAATATGTGTTGTGTTCGCAAAAGCTTTAATTTTAAACATTGTGCAGTCATCATAACCGATGTGTTAAGTTCAGAAGTTAAAATAAGACTGAGATATAAAATGAAGTGTAAAAGAAATTGAAACAGAAAGCCAGAGTAGTAATTTTATAGGTTAGAATTTACGAAGGCTATTCCATGGATAATTCTAACCTCAAACCTAGTAAGTGAAGTAGTCATAACATAAAACTAACGAGAGATGATGACCGAGCGGATGCGAGGCAATGAATGTTTGTAGCGCGATAAACTACCCACCTTTATAGAGGCAATAACTCCAGCCAGATGGCGGCAGATGGCAAGCAAATGACTGGTTGACCGACTTTCACCTGAGTAGTAAGAGAAGTAGGGTTCTGTGTCTATCCCTACTCCTTGGGGTCAATGACCGACCGGAAAGGTCAATGACCTCCCCCCCCCCCCCGAAAAAATGGAGCCCCCCCCCCCTCCCCCCCCCCCCTCCCCCCCCCCCCGAAAAAATGGAGCCCCCCCCCCCTTCCCCTACTCTTTCCCCCACTCCTTCCCCCACTCTTCCAGGTCAATGGCCGGTCACCACCGGTTGTTGACTTTATGTGGTGAAACCAGACTAAATATGGCAGCTGCCATGGATAATTCTAACCTCAAACCTGCTGCGCATGCAACGAGTTCTCCGGATCGGAATAGTGACTATGCTATTGCGCATGCGCCTAGTCCTGTATTACTCACTTTAGCGCTACTGCACATGGATAATTCTAACCTCAAACCTTGGTTTTGCGTTGCTGTGCATATGCTGCTCCCCACTCCTTCGCCTTCCTTTTACACTGCTGCGAATTGGACTGGATTGAACACTGTACTGGAGTGAAACAACTTCCCCCACTCCTTGAAAACCCGAGGAGCGATAGGAGCTATATCTTTGCTTCAGTCGCCAACAAACTTTCATAGCGAAAGGTTGTTGGCGACTCAGCAAGAGGTTTCAAATATATAGTAGGCCTATATATATTTGAACTTCTTCTACTATGTTGCGTTTTTTAATGCAATGTGGTATGTGTGTGTGTGTGTTTAGTTTTAAGGTGTATTTAATTTAAGAAATAATTTGCGCATTGCGATGTTAGTTATAAGTTGGGTTTAGCATTAAGGTGTATTAATTTTAAGAGGTGTTTAGCATTAAGGTGTATTAATTTTAAGAATAATGATGGTATTTGGTTGTGTTGAATTATTTGGTTTTTAATAATGATGTGTTGGTACTAATAATTTATGTTTGTTTTGTGCATTTGTTTTGCCTTACAGCTAGATGTTAGGGGGTAGATTAACTGTAAATTCAGAAGTTCAGTTGAACTTCACTTAGAAGGGGTGGGACATCCGCAAATTGCGGACTAGGTTTTTTGCATTTTGTTTAGGAATATGATGGGTGGGATTAGTTTGGGTGGGTGTTAGAGTTGCGTTTCTGCATTAGCTGTTCCAGTTTCCCTGAAATTAATGGTTACGCTTTGATGCGGACGGGACGTTACGCTTTGATGCGGACGGACCAGGGCCTCCCTGCTGTTCCAGTTTCCCTGAAATTAATGGTTACGCTTTGATGCGGACGGGACGTTACGCTTTGATGCGGACGGCCCAGGGACCTCCCTTGCAGAACGTAACTAGTGGGTTGGGAGTGGGAACCGCTAGGCAAACAGGGTGGTGGGAACAGTATTACTGTTCCCATCACCTTGGATCATTATAAATCTTGAATGACCTTGACCCACTTTCGGAAGGGTCAATGACCCCCCCCCCCTCCCCCCCCCTCCCCCCCCCCCGAAAAAATGGAGACGATTCCCCCCCCCCTCCCCCCCCCTCCCCCCCCCCGAAAAAATGGAGTCGATTCCCCCCCCCCCCCCTTCCCCCACTCCTACCCCCACTCCTTCCCCCACTACGGGTGAACGACCGGTCATGACCTGAAAAATTAAAATGGCTATAACTTGATAACGGATTGACGGATTTGGACAAGCGATACATCATTGAAAAGGTCTATGTAAGACAAACATTTTGGTAAAAGAAGAATTTGGTTATCTTATTTTAGTCAAAAGTTATGCGAATTATTTTAAATAAATACCTTCTCTTTCCCCTTTTCCCCCACCTCCCAGGTCAATAATCAGTCTCGGCCAGCTGCTACCCCTCTCATTTGCATATTGTTATAAAAGACGCACCGACTGCGGCTAACATTTCATTCTGATTCCAGACGTTACGCTGCGAACTTGGAGCCACAACCATGTTATTTCTGCCAACTACAACTTCTACTTTAACTTCTACTTCGACTTCTATTTCTACTACGGCTGTTCCTGCACCTAAGAAAACTCTTCGCCTCAAAAACCTTCCTGATTGCTACAAGAATCGACTTGCATCTCAACCTTCAACTTCTGGAGCTATTCTTCCGCCAACTAACACTTCTAGACTTCGTAGTATTTTTTCACCGCCTTCGCCTTCAAAGGACTCCGCACCACCATCAACTACTATGCCGCCACCGCAGAAGCCAGTTCACCACCATCCTAATACCCCTTCCGTTGAAACCATTGTTCATCGTCTTAGCACACCCATTATCCCACTATCACCATTGCCTCCTACCCCACCACTTAGTACACCTAAAGATCATACCTATCACAAAACTGATTCCTCTCAATCTGCTACTAAATCATCTCCTAAATCAGCTCCTAAACCAGCTTCTAAACTTACTCCTAAACCTACTCCTAAACCCGCTCCTTCAGAGCAATTTCAATTATTACAAGAAGAGCGTCGTAGGGCATTTAGCCGTCCCACTACTTGCCCTGAAATGCTTACTAGGGGAATTAAGAAAGGATCACCTTGTGGGAGGAAATGTGTAAAAAACGAAAGTTTTTGCCGTGTACATGTCGTAAAACACATTTCTGAACCACAAGTGACAGAAACCCCCACTGTTGAATACCAATCCAAAATTATTGGTGTGAAAGGAAATAGGCTTAAGAGAGGTTGTGTCTATTTTTTTGAAAGTGTTATTGACAACGAACACATTTTGGCAACTTGTAACGGCTTAAGATATAATATTAAAGTGATTGAATCCTTGCGCAAAGAGAAATCAGTTTATGAGTTAGACTCTAAAGACTATCTCCTGAGACACAAACAGGATGGTATTACAAGGTGGGGGCGTAGCAAGTAAATTCACATAGCTTTTTCCAAATTATTGCTTAAAAAATACTGGGGGAGAAACACAACGCGTTATAGCGTTGTGTTTCTCCCCCATTATTTTTTAACACTCTAAGTCTCGTGACCTACTAACCTACTTCCATCCAAGTAGTAAGAAAAGTACTTCCCCCACTCCTTTGGGTCGATGACTGGTCATGGTCAGCACCTACCCCTCATTTGCATACTATTATAAAAGCGGAGCGAGCGTTGGTCACCCCTTCATTTTTCTTCTACACGCCGCTCTTGTCGTTTCGTCTCTGCTGTTTATAATATTTCTTGCTTTAAAATGCCTCCTCATCTGAATGAAAATTTTAATTTTTCTGAAATTTCTGATGTTTTTGAACAATCTGAAGACACTTTAAGTAACGACAGTGAAAGTGAAGATAATGAGGACGATGATGATTATACTGTTGAACTTAGTGAAGAACGTAAAGTCATAGCAATTGATCCACAATTTCCATTTGATACAATAGAAAAGTTTATGGCTGAAGCTAATAAATGGTTGGACTCAGGATGTTATGTACGAATTGACTCTTTTATATTGTATGGTGATAGTCATTCTTTCCTTGTCACACCAAATGACAGAGACCGCATGTTGCAGTGGGCACAATCTATGATGGAGTGCTACGAACAAGGTGTGGACACTGGCGGCTATTTTCTTGCACAACTAGTGTAATAACAAATTACCCTTCCCCCACGTAGTGAAGAAGGAAAAGAAATATTAGGAATCTAATTATAATACTTCCTTCCACATATAAAGAAGAAGGGGAACGGAGTGGGGATTATAAAGTGGTGGGGGAATGTGTATAAATGCAGGTTGTTTCAAGAGACTTTTATTATTATTGTGGCTTTAGCAGAAACAACATGGAGTTTAAATCTTCAGCAAAAATAAGGAATAATATAATAAAGAAAGAAATTCGCAAGAAAGAAAAGATTGAACTTATAAAATTACAACTTATAATACCTTCCATTGAAATTGGATGTAGCAAACTAAAGACTTTGGTGAAAACTAACGAATATTTGTTACAATTGCTAAAAACAATCGAAGAGTTGAAGAGAAAGAATGGACATTCTACATAGTAAAATTTGAACATTTTAATATAAATAAGTAAACTGTAAAAAGTAGATGTAGAATAGAGAGCGAGGAATAGATCACTTTGTGGTAATGGACTAACATGCCACTTAGTGCTCTATTCCTCGTTCTCGCGTTAAATTGGATTACCTTGACCTATTTGTTTGACTGTTAGAATTTGGTTAACACTGTTGAATTTCAGTTTTGAACTAATGTTTATTCTTGTTCAAATGTTAGAGTTTCTTAACACTGTCGAATTTTAGTTTTGAACTAACTTTTAATTTATGCGAATTTTTAATTCAACTCTAGTTAATTTATGTGCAAATTTAGTTCAACCAAGTGCCTGTGCTCTAGCCATTTCCACCCTAACATTTGTTCTTTCAACATCTGTCCCATAACATCTGTCCTAATAGATGTTTGGAGGGCAGGTGTTTGGTTTTAAAAGTAACTAAAATTAGTTGGGTGGGGGAAAGTTAGTTAAAGCTTGAATATAAAGAAGTATATACTAAAACTCCAATGGGAATAAAGAACACGAATGAACAATTAGTTTGTAGAAGGTTAATATTTTTATTTAATAAGTTTGATTTCCTTGTATAGTGAAGAAGATGAAATAGTGGTGGGGGGACCGTTATAAAAGGAGGAACGCGAGAGCCCATTTCATTTCTTGGCAAAATTTCGAAGAGTAAACATCTCAACATGTATCGTTGCGATAAATGTTCGGAATCGTTTCACGATGAAATTCTATTAGACTGTCATAAAGAACTAATTCACAACAACCCAGAAGAAAAACAAGAACAAGAACAACAAGAAGAACAAGAACAAGAACAAGAACAAGAACAACAAGAAGAACAAGATGAAATAACAGCAACATCTTCAACTACTTTACCGAATCTACAAGTATTTGCATTACCCGGTAAAGTAGTAATGCATCATAAGATTCAAAATGAAAACTTGAAGCTAGAAGAATTTATTAGAGAAGCAAAACCAATCGTAAGTAAAATTTTAAAAGAAGAATTGAAAAGATTAAACTTTCTTAAATTTGGTTTACTACTAGAAGCTATGTTTATAAATGTACAAGAAGAATTATCACCAAGAGGATTCATAACAAAAAACCGAACCATTATGGAAAGTTCAAACATTGATTCAATAATAGAAAATTGTATAGAAGAAATATTAACAAAAATTCAGGAACACGAAGGAAGAGGATCCGGATGGAGTCTTACAAGTATTGAAGTATTAGATATAAGAGTTCACAAACATGGATATGGACTAATGGGATCTAGTTACATTCCTTTACCAAAAAGAATTGAAAATACAAAATCTTGTGTTAATGTTAAAAATGAAGACAATGAATGTTTTCGTTATGCAATGACAGCTAAATTTGTACCACCACTTCATGTGAATAGACCTAACCAAGAATATGAAAATCAAAGATTTAGATACAATTTTCAAGGAATCACTTATCCTGTATCACTGAAAGATATATCAAAATTTGAGAAGAAAAATCCTGGTACGTCTATCAATGTTTTTGCATTAGATAGTTCAAACAAAGTGTATCCTTTACGTATTGCAAAAGAAGAGCTACCAGATCATACGGATTTACTACTACTAACGCGAGGAGATGTGTCTCACTATGTGTACATAAAGCAATTTGATCGTCTTGTTAATAAGCAGCTTTCTAAAGATCGACACAGAAAGTTAATTTGCAAGAGATGTTTCAATTTTAAACGAGATGGGCTACACTCAAGAGAATGGTTACAAGAGCACAAAAGATTATGTAACAATAATTATGAAGCAAAGATTATTTTACCTTTGGAAAGCAGAGCATTTGTTACATTTGAAAAGGTTCATCATCAGTACCGTATTCCTCTAGTTGTGTATGCGGACTTTGAATCAACACTTGTTCCTGTTGAAGATGAAAATTGTGAAGCTAGAAAAAGTGTCAAGTATCAAATGCACAAACCAAACAGTTTTTGTTTAATGGTTAAATCAACATTATCAGAAGAACATTTAAACAGATATGGATTAACTTCAGAACCTCTAATATATCGTGGTGAAAATGTAGAAAAAATATTTCTTGATCACTTATATTCAATAGCTGGAAATGCACAAAGATTATATACAAATATTGTACCAATGAAACCGATGGAGGAAGAAGAAGAAATTCAACATGAAAATGCAACTCGATGTTTCTTATGCAAAAATGATTTTACTATTGAGAATTATAAAGTTAAAGATCATGATCACCTCACAGGTTATTACAGGGGTGCTGCTTGTAATAAATGCAATTTAAGCTATCGTTTACCACTATTTATTCCTGTGGTTCTGCATAACCTCAGTGGGTACGATGCTCATTTTATAATACCTGAACTAGGAAGAGACGACGGTAAAATCGATGTGTTAGCTGAAACTTCAGAGAAGTTCATAAGTTTTTCCAAAGAAGTTGGAAACATGAAACTAAGATTCTTGGACTCCTACAGATTTATGCCGTCGAGTTTGTCCAAACTTTCAGAAAATTTAAGGAAACAAGATTTCATCGAAACAAAGAAGATTGTAAATAATGACAAACTGGATTTGGTACTTCGGAAAGGTGTGTTTCCATATGATTACATAGACAGTTTAGAAAGATTTAATGAAACATCACTTCCGGCTAAAGAAGAATTCAAAAGTAAACTTTATGACATGGACATATCTCAAGAGGACTATGATCATGCATGTAAAGTATGGAACGATTTAGGATTTAGAACATTGGGAGAATATTCAGATTTTTATGTTAAATTGGATGTAACTTTACTATGTGATATAATGGAAGAATTTAGAAATACATGTTTTGCAGCATATGGATTGGACCCTCTTCATTCGTACACTTCACCTGGATTAGCATGGCAAGCTATGTTGAAAGAAACAAATTGTAAAATACAACTTCTTACTGATATAGATATGGTTATGATGTTAGAGTCAGGAGTTCGAGGGGGATTGACGCAAAGCGTTACACGACATTTCAAGGCGAACAACAAGTATCTGCCCGATTATGATGCATCAAAACCAACAACATTCCTGGGTTATTTTGATGCAAATAACTTATACGGATGGGCAATGTCGAATCCCCTTCCATATGATAATTTTAAATGGATAGATCCAGAATCGATTGGAAACATAATGGATATACCGAAGCATGGTGAAACTGGTTACATTTTTGATGTTAATTTTGAATATCCTGAACATCTTCATGATCAACATTATGATTTACCACTTCTTCCTAAGACTGAAATTTCCCCTACTGGAAGATGGCCAAAATTAATGATGACTTTAACCGACAAGTCTCGATATGTTGGACACTACTGGATGATACAACAAGCTTTAGACTTAGGATTGAGAATTACAAAAATTAATCGAGTACTACAATTTTCTCAATCTTGTTGGTTAAAACCTTACATCGACAACAACACAAGAAGAAGAGCCACCGCTACATCAAGTTTTCAAAAAGATTTTTTCAAATTAATGAATAACGCAATATTTGGCAAAACTTTGGAAAACAAAAGGAAACATAAGGATATCAAATTGGTAACTGATCCAGTAAAATTACAGAAATTGGTGCAACAACCAAACTTTGGTTCATCTATAATTATTAATGAAAATCTAGTTGTTATTTCCATGAACAAGAAGTCAGTTACAATGGATCGTCCTTTGTATCTTGGAATGTCAATCTTGGATATTTCAAAAACACATATGTACGAGTTTCATTATAAGAAGATGGTTAACTATTATGGAAGAGAGAACATTGGTATTGCATATATGGACACGGATGCACTAATTTACTGGATTAAAACAAATGACATGTATGAAGATCTACGCACCTTTATATATAAAGATGATTTCGACTTTTCCGATTATCCTAAGGATCATCCAAATTACGACTATGACAGAAATAAGAAAGTATTGGGAAAATTTAAAGATGAAACAAATGGTGTGCCGATGATGGAAATTGTAGCATTAATGTCCAAACTGTATTCATTTCAACTGTACATAAACGAGAGGAACGAACATCAAGTCACAAAGAAGGCCAAAGGAATAAAAACTTCTTTCCTGAAGAAGAACGTACAGTTTGAACATTATAAAAGATGTTTGTTTGAAAATGTTGAAACAACTGCAACGTTCAACACTATTAGAAGTTATAATCATCAACTATTTAGTGTCAAACAAACAAAGTGGGCATTAAGCTACAAAGATGACAAGCGCCATATTTTAGAAGATAAAATTAATACTTTACCATTCGGCCACTACTCTCTAAACCCTATCGACCAGTAAACCTATTCTTCGTCCTCTACCTTCTTCCTTTTTCCTTTCCGTAAAGAAGAGGGGACATGGCAAGCCCAATGCCATGTTCCCTCTTTTTTACACTAATATGAATTGGCCTTGACCTATATTCAAACTATATAAATGAGAATAAACTATTCTATGGATCAGTATTTTTACATGCGGTGTACAAGCAACATCTGAAGATGGAAAGTGTGAAGGACAAGATTGTAAATGAACTACATAAACCAGCAAGAAGAAGATTTCCAAGAAGAAGTACAATCATTAAAGGGATGAATGATCTTTATCAAGCTGATCTCATTGAAATGATACCGCACAGTAAATTAAACAAAGGATTTAAATATATTTTAACAATTATAGACTGTTTTACTAAAATAGCTGACGCTTTACCATTGAAGGATAAGACTGGTAAAAGTGTTACAAAAGCTATGGAAACCACAATACAAAGAAATAAATTTAAAATTAAACATCTACAGACCGATGATGGAAAAGAATATTTTAATAAAGACTTTAGAGCTTTGATGAAGAAATATCAAATAAATCATTATTCTACAAATTCTGAAGTTAAAGCTTCAATAATTGAAAGATTCAATAGAACATTGAAAGGTGCGATGTATAAACAATTTTCAAAACGAGGATCATATGTGTGGTATGACATATTACCACAACTTATAAAACAGTATAACAACAAATATCATCGTACCATTGGAATGAAACCTATCCAGGTAAACAGTGCTAATGCGAAAATTGTATTACAACGCATTAAAAATAATACAACACCGAAATTAGAAAAATTGCAACCAAAGAAGTTCAAGGTCAACGATAAAGTTCGTATAAGCAAATACAAAGGTGTATTTAGTAAAAGATATCTACCAAATTGGACTAATGAAGTATTTACAATTTATAAAGTGCAACCAACTATACCTGAAACCTATTTATTAAAGGATAACAAGGGTGAATTACTTCAAGGTGGATTCTACGGACACGAATTGTTGAAATCAACAGTTGGTGATGTATATCTTGTCGAGAAGATTTTACAAAGGAAAAAGGATATGGTTAAAGTCCGGTGGTTAGGGTTTGATAAAAGTGAAGACTCTTGGATTCCTTCAAAAGACTTAGTATAGTTGTTTAATAGCTCATTGTGTGTTTAACCTTTATACAAGATGGAGATTGTACAACAAAAAGATCGATTTAATATCAATAACATTGATGAATTGACAGTTGACAATGATAAGTTAAATCATGGAAAACATGGTGAATTACTACCAAATACGATAAGATGTCTAATAACTGGTCCTTCAAATTGTGGAAAAACTAATGTTGTTTTTAACCTTATAACTAATCCTAAAGGATTGCGTTTTAATAATATATACATTTTTTCAAAATCATTGCAACAACCAAAATATCAATTATTGGATAAAGTACTTGCAAGTGTACCTGAAGTGAATTTTTACAAGTTTAATGCCAGTGAAACAATTATGCAACCGAATGAAGCAAAACCATTTTCTATTTTTATATTTGACGATGTTTCTTGTGAAAATCATGACACAATAAGGAATTATTTTGCTATGGGAAGACATCATAATATTGATAGCATTTATATTGGTCAAACATACAGTAAAATTCCAAAACAACTTATAAGAGACAATGCAAATATGTTGATCATCTTCAAGCAAGATGAAACAAATTTAAAGCATATATATAATGATCATGTAAATGCGGATATGCCATTTGAAAAATTTAAAGAGATGTGTGGCAAAGCATGGAATGAGAAATATAGCTTTCTCGTTATTATGAAGGAAGAAGATATTAAAAATGGTAGATATCGTATAGGGTTGGATAAATTTGTATTTATGCGTTGAACTACCGATGCTACATCTAGTTACATGTTGAACTTCACAGTGTAAACATGCTGAATCAAGAAAAACTATTGAAAGAAATAAAATCACTCAGTGATTCTATTAGGATGAAGAATCGTGCATTGAGGATGGGTTTAAGTGAAAGAGAAGAATTTCTAGAGACTACATTTAAACCTATTACGGAACCTTTAAAACAGATATCAGAAACTATTGGTAAACCTCATTATGAAGGAGATGTTTTACTACCAGTTTCTAAACAAGAAGTACAAGCATTAAAAAAAGAAGAAGATGATGATTCATATACAAGTGCTAGTGAGCAAGAAGAAACAAAAGAAGAAGAAGAACCAATTGTTGAAAAGGAAGAAGAACAGCCAATACCAGAAGCAGAACAATCTATTCCAAATTTAACTCAATTGAGTAGCGATATATTACAACATGGACCTCTTGGAAGAAAATATATAATGAAAATGCTACATGACATGAAATCAAACCCGAATTTGAGTAGATCACACGTATACGGAGCAAGAATTGATGGGAATGAATTGAAGATTGGCGATTCAAAGCTTGAAATAACACAAGACGATTACATCATTATTGGTGAGCATAGATATAAAGGAACAAAAGGATTATATGAATTAATTTTTAAAAACATACCACTAAGATATTCATCCAAAGATTTAAGTGTTTTTAAGGAGATTCTACAAAATACTAACGCTCATAAAAGAAACTACTTAAAGGATGCAATGATTAATCGTTCACGTGCAACAAAATATAACATCGTTATAAAAAAGTTGTTTCCTCCACGAAAATTGCCAACATTACGTACTGCGCCAGCGGTGAGACAACCACTGAAAAGAAAATCTTTATCACTTATGGATTTATCACTTCTTGAACAACATAGTAAAAAGAGTAAAGGAGATACTTCAACATCTGGCAAAGGATTGATGAAAAATCTATACAATACGAATGTGATTTACTACAACGACATCAATAAATTGGTTGATAGAATGAGACTATTGCATGAAGCCATGGAAGCCGGTCATACAGGTTTAAATAATGAATGGGTAGCTCTGATTGACGAACTCAGGAATCGCGGTATAATTGTATAATTGTCCGCGGATATATAAGAATTGCAGGCGTATAATGTGTCAGTTCTAACATGAGCGTCGACAAGTTCGGACGATACTCCGCGTTAGGAGTGCAAGTTGGAGAAAACAGAAAAAGAAGTGGATTACCGCAAACACCTGAAGGTGACTATAACATAAATAATAAACGTTTAAAGTTTGTTAGAGATCCAGAAGAAGATGGAGATGCAACAAATTTAAAAACAGTTAAGGAGGTAACATCTACAAGTTTAAAACTCGACGACAACCAACTGTATGATGCAAAATCTCACAGGGTTATTAACGTTGCAAAACCAGTCAATAATGGAGATGTTGTTAATAAAGGCTATTTTCTATCTGCGATGGAATACGCTTTACTGTTGGAAAAGACTAAAAGTGGAAAAAGGTACAATGCTTTAAATTATAAAATAACTAATGTGGCAGATCCAACCGAGGATACAGATACAATCAATAAGCGTTATTTGCACTCTGTAATACCAGAAAAGAAAAAAGATGGATTTTCCTTCTATAAATATACTATAAACGATATTGGATATCCTAAAGAAGAAAGTGATGGTGTTAATATAAAATACATTAAAGATAATTGTATTTTATATAATGGTGCTGTTATTGATTGTCATGGAAAAGTGTTGTCCAATCTGAAAGATGGTTCAACTCCATCGGATGCTGCTACCGTGAGACAAATGAATGAAAGCTTGAAGAAAGGAACATCCGCTTTTGTTAAACAAAATCAGGTGGTGTCAAAGAAAGGTGATGAGTTTATGCAAGGAAGTGAAAAGTTTACCTTACTACAACTACAAAATGACAAGTGGGATGGAAAAAATAAAAGATTGTCAAATATAAGTTTAGGCACGGAAGAACATGATGCTGTTATTTTAACACAAGTACCACAACTATCAGCTACTGGTGTTAATTTTATATGTAAAGGTAGACGATTAACCCAAGTTAAATCTGGTAAAGATGATCAGGATTGTGCTGTTGTAAAACAAACTATAATTTTAGATAAAATAAATAACGTATATGATGGAAAAAATAGAAGAATATCTAACATATCAGCAGGAATAGCTCCGAATGATGTTGCTACTATTAATCAAGTTATAGCGACCTCTAAAAAGGATCCATCGGTGTATACATGTAATGGTAAACGTATCACAAATCTTGATAATCCTACATATGACAAAGATGCTACTAATATCGAGTATGTAACGAATCTTGTAGGTAATGTAGTTATTGATATGCATAATCATTTGATTAATACATCGATGAAACACAATAAAATCGAAGATTCTCAGAGAAACCAATGGATTAAAGATGAAATCATTGATAAATACTAGTAAAACTTATGAATATTTAAGTATGGAATACACAAAAAAGGATTCATTATCATAAAGTATTTCATAGAGTGAAGACGTTGGTTACATAAAACAACATAATGAAGACCGTATCGCTCAGTCGTCGTCAAGACAGCGGCAAGAGAGGACGTGGTTTAACATCAGCTGCATTATCCCTGCTCAGACGGATTCCAATTGGTGCTGTTGTGAATCGAACGATAGACGCTTTACCATACGAATTACATCTGCCCGGAGGTTATCAATATTGTGGACCTGGAACTAAGTTGGCAAAACGTTTAGCAAGAGGAGATCCTGGAATTAATAAATTAGATCAAGCTTGCAAAAAACACGATATAGCATATTCAAAGTATAAAGATTCAACAAATAGATCAATAGCGGATAAAATTCTAGCGGAAAAAGCTTGGCAAAGAGTAAAATCAAGTGACGCAAATATTGCAGAAAAAGCAGCGGCTTGGGCAGTAACTACAGCCATGAAGACGAAAGCAAAGTTAGGTGCTGGAAGACGTCGCAGAGGAAGACCTGCAAAAAGAAGCGCTCCTAAAAGAGGTGGAAACATTAAAAAAGGACATCGTAGAACTCGTAAGGCAAATGTAAAGAAGACTTCTGTTTGGCAAATGGTAAAAAACGGAGCAGGTTTATATCTAAGACCATACCGTGTGTACTAAATAGAAAGAATCAATTGCTAATTCCAAATAAAGCCTTAACAAATCATCAGTTAAATGATTATGTAAAATGTTTGAAAATACCATTTTTTCGAGGAGTTTTTATGAAAGATGCATTACCAACTAAAATATGGGAAAATGAAACTGGAATAGTAAATTTGGATTCCACCTATGGTCCAGGCACTCATTGGGTATGCTATAAAAAGCTCGGACAAACCGTTTACTACTTTGACAGTTTTGGCAATCTACCACCGCCGAAAGAACTGCAACATTATTTTCGAAACTCCAAAAACATTTTTTACAATTACAAAAGAGAACAACCTAACAATACTGAAATATGTGGGCATTTATGTTTGGAGTTTCTAGCGAAGAGTGTCAGTCAGCTTTAAGATGTCATCGTATACAGTGTCACTGAGTGGAAATTCATCCACATTGAAAAGTACGCTGTTCCCAGCATTGCGTCTATCCAAGGAAAGATTATGGGAAGCGGCATTACTTGATTTAACTACCTACAACTCAATTCCCAATGTTACGGAAGGAAAGAACAATTTACTACATTATTATGAAACTAAGGATGCTTCAGGAAAATACTCAGAATTGAAAATAATTACATTTCCTACTGGAGCTTATGAAATCGATGATATAAACCAATTACTACAAAAACAACTCGGAGAAGAAAAGATCACCGTTAAAGGAAACAATAATACTTTAAAAGCAGAAATAACTTCAAAATATTATATCGATGTCAGCTTGGAAAACTCCATTGGCAGTTTACTTGGATTTACAGATACAAAAAAGAAAATCTTAACTCCTGGAACTACTCATTCAGGTGATACAACTGTTACAATATTGAAAGTCAATAGTATCGATGTAACGTGTAATATTATACACGGATCGTATAGAGAAGGAGTGAATCAGCATATTTTACATACATTTTATCCAACTGTGGCTCCCGGTTTTAAAATTGTTGAGAAGCCACAAAACTTGATATACCTACCGTTAAACACCAGTTTCATTTCAGACATCGTACTGAACATATTGGATCAAGACGGTCATAGTGTTGACTTTAGAGGAGAAACAATTACTATACGGATACACATCAGAGCAGCAACATAAAAGTCAACATGGGATTATCATTTAAACCGCAACGGAAGAGTCGGGAGCTCAGTAGCTCCTCGACATTGGAAGAGTTAACATCGGAAAACATTCGTTTTCTACAGAAGATTGGATTAAAACTTAACAGCGATGGATATCCTGGATATATCTCAAGGACCAACGTTCGACGAAACACTATGGGAGAAGGAATATCACACGCACAACCCTTACACTTCATCAAAATTAAACAATAACGATGAAATAAGGATCCCCATTCAACAACAAGATATTTACACTTTACCGTGTGAAAGTTACTTGTACATTGAAGGACGGGTATTAAAATTGGATGGAAAAACTGCTTCAACAGTTCCTTTTATAAATAACCCGATGGCATATCTTTTTGATGAAATAAGATATGAAATATCAGGGGTGACGGTTGATTCAACAAAAAAGGTTGGTTTAACAACGACATTGAAAGGATTAACATCATTAACACCGCATGAGAAGAATTCAATAGTCACCGCCGGATGGGTTGCCCCCGATAAAGACACTATAACACCAGCTTCCAACGGTCACTTTGATTTTCATGTACCTTTACGATTGCTTTTGGGATTCGCTGAAGATTACAAACGGGTAATAATAAATGTCAAACAAGAATTAGTATTACTCAGATCTTCAACTAATAAGGACTTGATACTTGCAGACCCTGCAACTACGGAAGATAAACTGGAATGGCAACTACAGTTGGATAAAGTTGTTTGGAGAGTACCTCATGTAAGATTGGCTGATGAACATAGAATCCTATTATTGAGAAAGTTGAAATCTGACCGTGATATTGTGATGCCATTCCGAAGTTGGGAATTTCATGAATACCCTACACTACCTCAGACAGAACGACAAACATGGACCGTCAAGACATCAACTTACTTGGAACGAGCAAGGTACATAATACTCGGTTTTCAAACTAAGCGAAAAGATGTTATCACTGCAAATGCTGGTCAATTTGATCACTGTAAAATAAAGAATTGTAAAGTTTTCCTAAACTCTCAATTCTTTCCCTATGACAATTTGAATGTCATGTTCAGCAAAAAACGTTTTTCTATTTTATACGATATGTATGCAAGATTTCAATCGTCATATTATGGAAAGACTAATACACCACTATTATCACCTGACCAGTATTATTCCAAGGCTCCAATAATTGTAATCGATTGTTCAAAACAAAATGAATCGGTAAAATCATCAAGTGTGGATATAAAAATTGAAATGGAATTTGAAGAACCAGTAGCGGATGGAACTTCGGCATACTGTCTAATTCTACATGATAAAATAGTTACTTACACACCGCTGACCGGAATTGTGAAGAATGTACTTTAAGAAGAATTGTACAACAACTGCAAATTTTTGAGGTTAGAATTATCTGCTTTAATTTTTGAGGTTAGAATTTCATTTGTGAAAGACAAGTTCAAAACAAACAATTATGTAATTGTATAAATTTCAAGGATTTACGAAAAATATAAAAGCGAGAAAATAATTAGTAGAAACTTCATTCTATCTTCAACCGTCGTATGGGAAACATCATTCGCAAGATGAATTCTACTAACGGAGAAGAAAATACACCTCTAATGGATGATAATAGTTCAGATATAGAAAAACAAGTTGAACGAGAAATGGACGAGTTCCTAAAATTCAACAAACATAAGAAGAGAGAAGAAGAAAAGCTGAAAAAGAAGTAAAAAGGAAGAAGGTTGAAGTTAACATTACAACCAATATTTTAACAGAAGTATTTCTTCGGATTATCTACCCAATTTCTTCATGCATGACAAAAAGTATATCAGTTGGAATTTTAAAATCAATGGATTATTCACCAATTGTTATTTTAAATCATGGAAACAAAATGGTTACTTTCAGTGAAATTACTTGGGAATCTCTCATGAAACATTTACATCTTTTGGAGTGCTATTTAAGTAACAACACATTTGGAAGAAGAACAAGATTAAGTTTATTGGAATCAAATATGAAGTTGATATAGTAAAACATCGTGGAGGACAAATTGTTCGCTTCAGAGATTTAACTACACATAATGTTAAATTATATTTCACTAAAGAAGAATTTTATACTTTAAGTTGTACTACCGGTCCCGTCACCAGATATTTGAAACAACTAATATTTTCAAGTGCAATAATTAAAGACTATCTAATTGATACATTGGACAAAAAACCTTTTGTTCCAATTTTATACGGTCCCGTGGATACTTCAATCTTTAATAGAATACCTCAAGAAGTTGAAATGTGGAGACAATTAAACAACTATCACACCAATTTTAATATTGATGAAGTGGCACAAGAAGTGAAAGAAGAAGAACAATCCTGTCTGTTATAAACATCGGCTCATTCAATTTTTAAGTCAGTTGTTAGTAAGACTTCATCATGAATAAACGGGTTTCATTTTCTAATGCGCCACATATAATGGAAGTTAAAAGAGGTATAATTGAATTTCAAGCTTTCCGAGGAAATGATGGTAATTTTATTATTAAAGAATTAGTAATCTTGGACATGAACACATCAGTAGTTTATCATTATTTGTTCAAACCTCCAGTACCATTTAATAGACTAACAACTAAAGCGAAAGTTACAAACAAATGGTTGAACAAACATTTTCACAACTTAAGATGGGATGAAGGTTTCATTAATTATAATATGATGCCGCACATTATGAATCATTATTGCAAAGAGTTTAAAATTATCTACACAAGGGGATTGGAAAAAGCAAATTGGATACAATCATTTACAAGCAACGAAGTGATTAATGCAATAATTGATAAAGATTTCCAATGCTACTTCAACGAACTTTGTATTTCATCAAAAAGTTTTAAACATCGAAGGTCGCAGTGCGCTTTAAAGAATGCCTACCGCTTGAATAATTTCCTTCAACAAACTGGTGGGGGTAGTGTCAGTGGTGGGGGTAGTGTCGATTATAAAAGTGAGAGCGCTACCATGACACAGCATGAGTATTACTCAAACCTCCGAAGAGACAACATCTCCGACGGACATTCTTATTAACAAGAAGATTAACAACAACATCAATATGGCATCACAGAACTTACTTCAAAGTTTAGTTGATCAGTTCAACGCTCATTCTAAATCATCAATTCTACCTACGAAGAAATGTTCTGAACTAAAAGAAGAAAAACACTACATCATTCATACTATTAAGAAAATGGAAACTTCAGTAGGTGATGCTATAAATTGCACTTTGAGCGAGGCACCTTATACAATTGGTGATGAAGCAAAATTTCAGATCTTCTTACCAAAGCGCTTCATACAACTACTTCAAAATGAAGATCTTCGTATAATTCAACCCGGCGCACTCTATTTGGTATCACATGGACCCAGTGGAAACAACTCTACTGAACTTACAATTCATGTAACACCTACTACTGATTAATTTGTACATAACATTGTAAATATTTCTTTGTATTTGTTTTTTCAATAAATATGATATAAAACAAAACAAAAAATAAAAATAAAAAAAGCAACATATTGTAATGTCTTTGTACATTACAATATGTTGCTTTTTTTAAAAATTCCACAGGATGACCTTGACCCAATTTTGTATAATTATAAAAGGGGAAATGTACTTGCAAAATTCATCAGTCTACTGCTACCTTTCATACCGTACACATCTCGCTCTTAATCCCTGAATATAAAACTGCAACATGTCCCTAAAGGTTAAGTGTGCATCTTATGATACCAACACCATAACTACTTTTGAACAACTTGAAGATTTAACTAACGAAATGCGAGTTTTACTTACCGGTGGTTATCACTTAACTGTTGATGTTAGTGCTACTAATACAAGGATGTTCACTAAAACAAAATATTGCGATGATGAAATATTTATTTCTACACAACCTACAACTTCTTCATCGCCAACTGGTCAACATAACATCAAGTTCCAAAAGTATTACCAATGTTGAATAACTTTTGACAGACAAAGCTACAACTAAAGAATCACATGATCAATGTGAGTTAATAAAAAGGATGTGATACTTGTATAAATAATCATTCGCTTCTTAGCTCTCACCACGACAAGACCTATTTAAGAAAATGTTGTACAGAATGATGATTCAACTTGATGGAAAAATCTATGGAAAAGACTACAACACCGTTGAACAAATGACCCAAGATTTAGATGTATTAACTAAAGAAGGATATCAAGCTAAATTAATTTTAAAATTTCCTGAAGTACATCCATTATCAACAGAAGAACTTGTTGCTATGGCTAAGGCGGAGAGAGAGAAAAAGTCTGAAGAAAACAAAGAGAAACAAACTTCCTAAATTTTAATAATCCTTACACTTGTAAGGTATAATTTTTAAAACTCCATTTGGATGACCTTGAAATTACCCCTACCACTTTTCACAGTACATAAAACTCACTATTGAACACTATACACTCTTATTCTTTCACTGGACTCCGCAGCGTCAACATGGAAGAGCAAAAATACAAGTACAAACCTCGTTACTGTTGTGAACAACAGTGTACAGATTTAGGACCAATGATGGTGGATGGGTTAGCTTGTACTAAATGTGAATTCTTCGGATCTTGTTATTGCAAATGCAAAACAAAACAACTACCACCACCGGAATTGCGAACTTTCAAATTTTACAAATCAAGATATTTTCATACATGTTGTCCTCAAAGATGTTTCAAATTTCACCCTCTAGATCTTGCTCATTGTCAACGCACCAATTCTCATCAAGATGATTTTTGTACACATATGATAAAAAGATGTAAATACAGATCAGATTGGTATTCCGATCCTGTAGAACCATCAAATGTGTAATTTCAGTTTTACACTCTTTTTTAAAACTTTATTTGGATGACCTTGAGATTTCCCCCCACCACTAGTTCTAATTTTTATATAATATTAAATCATTCCACTTCCAACACTCTAACTAACAACATGGAAAACAAATTTATCAAATTTGAACATATAATAACTGACAGGGAGGAGATGGAAGAATTGTTTCAAAACTTACTTTCTGTCATTGACGAATATCCTATAAGATGGTTCAGAATTGTAGTTCAATATTTAAATCCTGGTGAATTGTTTTCTTCATCAAGTGAAGAAGATGAAACAACTACTTCGGTTCAAATAATTGAATTAAAAGATGGAGAAGAAGAACTAAATGTTTTATTCAATCATAAGCTCAAGGTTCCCTATATAAAAGCCCCCTCCCTAGACAGCCCCCCTCCCTAGACGCCTGCTCAAGGTCACCATTATATAAGCCCCCTCCCTATGCGCCGATCCTCATTCCATCACCGACTCTCCAATAATGAACAACTCTCCATTGGCCCGAATGAATTCTAGTTTTGAAATAAACTCTAGGGAAGAGTTACAAGACATTTTTAATATTTTACAAGAACTTGTAGATAATTTTACAACCATCAAAATGAATTTGGAAATAACATACGATTGTCCTATTTGTGATAAGATTGAAAGTTCGGACGAAGACAGTTTACTAAATCTAACTCCTGCACCATCTGACACTACTGATGGTAATAATGAACAGCAAAATATTTCCCCCACCACTTCTTTGTAATTCTTCGTTCCCCCCACCACTTCTTTATTTAACTAACATTTCTCGCTTTCACTTCTCATTCCATCTTCAACTTTTGAACTATCAACATCACTTGTTTTAAAATTTCAAACACTACAAAATCATGATGGATATGATGGATGAAGTTCCCTTCATAACTAGAATGGAAGAGGATAAATTGAAATTGGAAATTAAACGATTGGAAATGGAACGAGAAAACCAACTCGAAATGTTACGTTTGTTCAAGCTTTTCAAATACATCATCTGGGGACTCTGCGTTTACCTTCTCATCGTCGTTGGTGTTTGCATTTACAACTCTGTAGTTCATCACAAAAGTTCAACTTGTTTAAACTCTGCTGTTGCACATTAATTCTATGTTCACTAATAAAATTAAAAAGTTACTTCAACCTATCCTACTATCACCAACTAGTTCAACTTAGAACTATTTCTGGTGGTAGTTGGGTAGGCTTTTTTAAAACTTACTCTGGATGACCTTGACATACTTTCCAGGCCCCCAGTTATAACTGTTCAATTTCAGTTTTGATCTTACTCTTAATTTTTGTTCAACTTTTAGAGTTTAGTTAACACAGTTGAATTTTACTTTTCAACTAACTCTTCATTCATGCCCAATTCTACTTCAAATTCAGGGCATATGCTCTCGCCATCTGCACCCTGCAGCTGCCCTGGCAACTGACACCATCTGACCCCTGCAGCTGCCCTGGCAGCTGACGTCACTTCCGGTTTAGAAGTGGCTTTTTCCCACTACTAACCATATATTATCTATATATATTAACATATTAACACATTTAGTTACAGAGTCTTTTACAAAATATCTCAATTTAACTAATACATTATTAAGCTATAGCAGACACTATGACTCAAACACAACACTTTTATATCACTAAACTAATATTCAACATAAAACAATAAAATATAATATTAGTATATCAAAAACATTTAAGTACACTATTGACACATAAATTAGTAGGTGACAATCAGAAATCATGTCAAAATTGTTCAAATTAATTTTATAAGACAAAATCGTTGACCATAACTGTAGTAAACATCCTTAACTATTTACTTAACATCTAATAGGAAAAATTAACATTTGACCTTAACATGTGCAAACTCTAATGGTAATAAATAAACATATATAGTGATGAAAATCCATAATTCACCACACTTTTTTATACCATACCCACTAACACTAAAACTTACTTAAGTAACACATAAATTTAAAGAGTTTATTCACTAAGTGCCATGTTTACATAGCCATAAATATTTAATAAATCACTATAAAACATTAATTATACAAAATTTACTTAATAATTATGTTTAATTTAACATTTAAACCTATAAATTTAAATAATAAGCTATAAGGCATGCAAAATTGTCAAATGTAGTCAACTATTTACTTGGGCATGCTTATTTTATACATATTAGATATACTAATAAGTTTCATATAAAATTAGCAGTAAATAATTAATAAGTTTTAATCATATTTTTTTCAAAATTCATCATCAAACTTCCAAACTAAAACCAAAACACAATTATTATTAACAACAAAAAGTCAAATGACTGGTTTATATTTAAAAATTAATTTATGTTAAGCAATACATAGCATACTAATATGTAAAAATTTAGCACATTTAGTAAAATTCCATAGCCAATCTCAGTGGCACAACTAAATATTTAGCAAAACACAGGCTTAATACATATATTTTAAACTGGCATATTAATCTATAACAGACACAATATAACTAAAATGTAGCCAACATATCCAATGAAACTTACATTTTAAGTATAAGCATGGGACAAACACAATTACCAATAACTTAATAACTCAACTAGTTCAATTTGTAAACTTCTTAATCTACAATAAGCAAAAATTAATATCCTATATTCAATAACATTAAAATATAGGCCTACTATTATAAATAGTATGTATAACTATAAATTAGTATTAACATCAACTATCTTATCAAGTAAAAAAATAGCAAGTCATGGCACATTTTACACAAGTAGTTAAATTTTATAGTTAATTAACACTACAAACAACACACAGTCAAATCAATAACCAATAACATTAATAACAGTCAATAACTCAGCCAGTACAATATTTAGCACATACCTTCCAATACTCTATAATGTAACAAACATAATTAGTAAATCACCATTTATTTTAATATAAACCAAACAAATAGAAAAACTTAATATTTAACAAAAATATCAAGACACAAGATGTACAAATATTTATCTCAACTGGATACAATTCAATAACTAGGACATAATTAATACAATAACAACCAAATATTTAACAATACTAACACAACACAAGTTAAATATTTAACATATAGGACAATACAAACATTCTCAATACATGATAGATCTTTTATTACAAGCCAATATATAAGACAAGTAAACCAACAACATACATAGTAAAAATACCAAGACCAATAACACATTCATAACTAACCCCTAGTTAAATTGTATATCCAAACACCTATAAGCAATATAGTAAAGTAACAACAAGCACACATATAGTCATAATAATATACAATAGACCATCATTATACCCTAACAAACTCAGTACATAGAGAAATACAACCAATATAATTCCTAAATAACATAACTATCTTATACACAAATAATAACACATGTAATAGGAGAACAACTTAGTTAAAGATTAATAAATACTCTCAATTAACCAGAATTTGCTTTATTGCCCAAACAATTTTGCCATAAACAATAAATTTGCTAACTATATTGTAAATATCTACTAAAATTTAATACTAAACTTCTTAAATATTTAAAATATAAACCTCTAACAAGTAAAATATCACTAAAACTCATGCCTAATAAACATAAATTCATAATTATTTATTATTTATTAAACAAAAACATGAGACAGGTACAACAACTATAATAAATAACTCTTACAACAAACCTAATAAGGCAAATAAACATATATTATATACAAATAACCAGTGAAATTACATAGCCAATAAGCAGTACTTGTTACACTCACATAACCAAATATTTAAAGCATAAAAATCTATAATAAGCAAAATGCAAGTTAAAGTTAAAATGAAACCCTAAATAGTTAATTATAAACCTAGGGCAACAACTATAATAACTATGCCACATATTAAGTTTAACTAACAAAACAATCATCAAGACAATTTAAATACAACTAGTGAAATGCCATTTCAAGCATACATTTACCAAGTATTTAACCCTAATAGCATATGTAAATTAGTCATTATCACCCTTATATTTTACTTATAAGCAGTATATGGTATAAATAACAATAAAATAATACAAATTACTAAATATTAACTCTTGTAATCATACATTTAACCTATAACAACTATTAATAATACATAAGCTAGGTAAAATAACTATAATAAACAAATATTTAACACTAATAAAACACAGTCATTTATATTAAACATGTATAAAACATAAGGAGGGTAACAATCCTTAACAAGTAAAACAACATGCTCAAATATAAAAAAAGCCAAAGAGCTATTTTAACTACACCAATAACTCAATATTCAGTAATTTATCAAAATTAAAGTAAGCTAACTTAAAGTATTATTATAAACATTCAGTAGAATAACCACAAAACAATTATTAAATCCCAAGCAAACCCCTACAGTTTCTTTAAATCATACAATAAAGGCTAAATACAAATAAAACATTACAACTTAAAGGGAACATTTCAAACAATATCCACGATGAAGGAAATTGAAATAAATAATCAAACAAGATTTTTATAACTATCCAATTACACAAGCAATACATAAGACAACACCAATATAAACAATTAACATAACTTTAAACATATTAAATAATAGCCATACCCAATATAATAATACCATACTCATAGCCATAATACCCATACCCAATAATAAACTTCTTAGGCAATAAACAATTAAACAAAATTTTAAACATATCTATAACACTATTATACTACTTAATCAATAGACAGTTCAACAAAATTATAACTTTACTAACCATAACACCAATAATATACATAGGCATACAACAGACAACTGGAAGAGGCGCATGGGACTGGCACAGTGTACAGGCGGCCAGCGCAAGATTTAGTGTCACATTTCATTAACACTATAAATAAATATAGTTAGAGTTGAAGTAAAATTATAATATTTTCAGGTATTATACTAGACTATATGGTGGCCATTATGGCATAAAATATTTACTTTAATTTTAATATTAACATAGCATAAATAATAAATAAAAATATAAAAATTGATTTTTGACATAAAAAAGTTGGTCTGTGAGGAAATTTTTTATTTATTGTTCAGACAAGTTTTGTCAGCGGGAAAGTTGTAGATAAAGAGTCAAATTTAATATTTTTATTCTTGACATTTTCCTCTAGGATGCTTAGTTTACAAGAAAAAAGCCTCGGAATCAAATTGTTCAATCTGTGTCCAAAAAAATTCCTAAAAAGTAACCCCATGTTAAATGTCAAAAACCTATACACAAATATATAAAAATATAATATAACCATACATAAACATTAGCACATATCAAATCTCGGAATCAAAATTTTAAATCTGTGTCCAAAAAAATTCCCTATAGGAAATCCCCCTATAAAATCATGGGTTTTTGGGCCCATCTTTGCCCTTTCTTCACTACTAATTTGAAAGTTGAAAATCTGTAA
>CM061533.1:144594340-144803964 GCA_030545055.2 Neoaliturus tenellus | reverse complement strand
TCCAAGAGCAAACACACATACATATACAAATATACCGTATTTTACTCGTATTACAGTATAGGATTATTTTGTATAGGCCTAAATAAACAGGCTGGGATTTTCCAATAGGCCCAATAAGCCTAGGAGCAAATTTGCCAGGGGGCGTACTGTCAATCAAAAAATAAATAATATACATATATATATATATATATATATCATTTATGAGTACATGCCTCCAATGCTATATTCCTGAATTTTTGCCTCCAACTTTAGCACATATTTTCAGGTAGTAAACTCAACTTTAAGAGTATGGTTACATTTGAATATATAATTCTAATTACATAAATAACCTTTATATTCCATAAAATTTTGATATATTCCTCATTTTATTACTATGAAATTCATTAAAAAATGCCTCCGGAGGCAAAAATTAACAATTGATATATGTCTATCTTGATTTTTGGCCTCCGGAGGCAGTTGGTTACAATTGACCAGTTGTTTGAAGAAGCCAATTGTCAGCTGTTACCTCCGCCCATACAGCCGCAGAAAAAAAATGAAGCGGTCCGTCGTCTGAAGCTAGCTCTAATCAACATAACCTCACTTATTTTATACATCTAGGAGAAAAGGATAAAGAACATAATCAGAAAATTCCGATTATTTTTACCTGAGAGTATTTTAAGTTCGACTGGTGGAAGAAAATCACATCAATTTTGTAATCAAGGTAAGTGGAGCTGTTATCACTTTCTATTATACTAAACCTGCAATTATTTTGAGCTGAAAAACACCTCAAGTCTTTTGTTAAAATTTTCATTTTATTTGGAAAATTAATTGTTTTTTTACTCTGATAAGGTTAGCTAAAAATAGAGTTGAGTTACATATTTAGGCCTACATCAATCTCATATTTTGTTCCTCTACCTAATATCAGACCATAAAAGACCATGAGACCATAATAAGTTCAAATCAACCTTGAAAGCTTTATTGTTCAATTTAAGTGTTTATGACATAGATGAATTTATAAACAAACTGAAATCTATTAACTAGTTTTGTATAGAACTTTATTGTTTTAAGTCATGTTTATAAATTGTGACAATGCCATACATGTAACAATGTGAAAACGGCAATAAAGATTGTCATTGTCTAACTTAGTGGATTAAAACTGGTAAAATGCCTTCAGATCCATATGTCATATTATTGAAAGAATATTATAAAATAGGCTCTAGTTCTTTTTTATATCTTGGGAGCTAATGTTATTATGTAGAGTATTATTTAGTCTCAAAATAGTGATTAGTGAAGTCTTGCTATTTGATTTTTGGTTAAGTTACCTTTAAACAAGTGACCTTAGGTTATCCTTTTTTATTGGGTTACCTTGCTAGCCTGGCATTGACTAAAAATATCAAGCGAAATTTTGTTATCCTACTCCACCGTTATATCAATGTTAAAATGCTAAATAATTTCTTTGAAAGTAAATTTTCTTCTAATATGTCATCTTGAATGCTGAAATGTATTAATGTATTGTTCAAATGTGTTATTGATTAATTGTATTGATCACTTCACTGTAATTTTTTTGTATACTGGCGTATGCCATTCATTGCCAATGAATAAATATTCAATGGCAAAAAAAAAAGTTTGATTTTTTGATAGCCTAATATTGCTACACTATGGATGATACAATTCCACGATACTATTACAATTTTATCCCCGAATTTAGTTTTGTTCTAAGATATTAAACATAGGCCTAACCTTTTGACAATAAAAAAATTACATTGCAAACAAGTAACTGAAAATACAGTAACAAAAACAAGTAGGGTCTACAAATTTTTGCGAAACTTCGTCATCCTACTCCACCGTTATTATCAAAGTTGCAATTTGGATATTTCGATTATTTGATAGTTGTAATCGTTTGAGTTAAGATGTGCGTAATACAATCATTAACAAAAATGTATCATAATGTAACCTAACAATCTAACCGTAAACCGTCACTTTTATTGACAGTGATGTTTGTAACAACAAAATTAATGGTGTTTGGAAACATTTAAAACTCATATTCCCTCAATACAAAAGCAAAAAATACCTTTCTGATTCATATTTGACAGCATCAACTAGCTGTCTAATTTCTAACAAACTAAGTTTTATATGTTTGGCTATCTTTCAGATATTTTATTTGATAGTTTAAGTTTATAACTTAGGAATGGTACAGTAGCCTATGTTTATAGAAGCAAAAAACCACAAAATTAGTGTTAGGCCTAAACTTACTTAGTTATCTGTCTGTTTCTGTTCATTAATTTTCTAGCCTAGAAGCATTTTCAGTGTTCAATAAGTTAGCCTAATGAATGATGAGAACTCTTAAAAAAAAATTGATTACTTGTTGGTAAGTTTAAGTTAATTAATGTTAGTTAAATTTAAGTTAGTTAATTAATGTTGGTGGATTAAGTTTAATGGTAAGATTGCAATGTTGCTTTCACCTACATACCATAGGCCTACCTAGATATCTACACATAAAAATGGATCAATATATCTTTGGTAATGGCATCACACATGAATGGCTGGATTGATATAATTATTTTTTTTGTTGTGTTTGTTATTGACAGGAAAAGGTAAGAAAGAAAAAGTTAAGAAAATTCCACAGGGCTCCGTTCCTCACATTTTCAAAGTTACCATGTTATTCTTATGGAAGCAACATTTTTGTATTGGAACATATTTTTACATTTAGAAATATTAGTTATTTAAACAGCTGTTTTCACTTAAAGTATTGAACGGATTTCGGTAATAATAAAACCAAGAGGAAAATTATAGACTTTCAGCGAGTCGCGAGACAGCAAGTGAGCGTAGCAAACGAGCTCATCTGAAGGGGCAAAACCAGAGGAAGTTTTAACTTCCTCTGGTTAGCTTTGCAAAGATGCCGGGTATGGTAGTTAATAATATAAATGGAGTCATACAAGTATAACAAAGCACTTGTATCGCCAATGTCAATCATAAAACTCGTTGTAACAGATCCGCTTTCTCACCGGATTTCCAATGGTTAATTTTATTTAAGTTATTTTGTATTTTTGTATTTTGTGTCTATCTACGCCAGAGGCATTTTTTAACGTTTTTACGGGGCACGTTCCAAACCCCAATCTTATTACTATCTAACATCGACCAGTTGTTAGAAAGCATCATTAATTAATTAGCCCAATGACAAATGGCAACTGGGTCCGGAATCGATCCTTTAAAAAGCTACTAACTTTCCTTAGGATCAAACCAGCAACCTTTGGATTCAAAGACGAGCACTATAACCACTCAGCTACCCAGCCAGTTACAGTTAGACCCCAAGACAAAAAAAATTCTTAATAATCTAATAAATAATCCTCACAATAAAATAAAGCATATATTTCCACTCTCATTTTAAGTAGGCCTAAACCTAAGGTTCATTATTTTACTATTGGTATAATGGTGTTTCTGTATGTTATGATGAATTAACTTATTTTGTTAACACATTTGCTGCAGGGCATTCACCAGTGAGTGGTCTTGTTATTTTCTGCGTGCTGCGCACTCACCGGTGAGCGTTCCTGTATCGTCTACTTCATTCAGTTGCTGTGCGGCAGTTCACTGGTGAGGTAAGGGCCGCTTTTGCCCACGTTTTATGGACGACTCAGGCTGTCTAATTAATTGTGCAATCCGTTTCCGAACATCTCTAAGCGTATTGCTAGCTATTATATTTTACAAAATTTTGCATTCATTTTACATGTGTTTAGGGCTACATTATAATAATAGTTTTATCTTAAGTAAAACTATGGCTTTATCCCATAAAAGAACAATGGGTCCAGAGATGACATAGACAATGATCAAACATTTCTAAATTGCAGTCGACAAAATTAATGACAACGCTAGAGGTGCTAATCGTTCACCAGTGAGTGCCATGACAGAGCTCTTTTAAAATAATCGTATATACATTTTTAAAACTTTTAGTGCTTTTTTCTGATTAGTGAAAAATTTAGTTACATTTTATTAAAATAACGTTATCTTTGATATGGCTGGAAAATGTGGGAGAGGGCGCCAGGTGCTGAGCACTCACCAGTGAGTACTATTTTAAAAATGGTGGCTGGCAAAGAAAATTAATCGGGAAGTGCTTTTCATGCAAACAGATGGTATTCAGCAACCACAAGGCATGTTTTTATGCAAAATTTTTCAGCATAGGGGGAAGGTCAATCATTTCACATGCTGCAGTGAATGTGTTAACCTGTACTATTTGAAGTGCACAACCAAAGCTGCCATTACAAATAAATGATCTGTTTATGTTTACAAATCCCAAAACATAAATTTTTTAATCTTAGGAATGAGGAAGACAGTTGAGCAGATAATTAAGAACAAACACCATATATCTATTTGCTCTCTTAAACAATAAACCAATTTTGCATTAGATAGCTTGGGATTTAGTTTGTAGTATTGTTTCCACGGAGTTTTTAAGTAAAAATAAGGGTTACCAACAACCTAGTGAAGGAAGGCGCATGCAATAATGTTAATTCTTAATGCATAAAGCTAAGTTACTTACTAATCAAATAAACTTATCAAAAGTATGTTGATGAATAAGCAATATAAGGCAAGGTTTCTTTATATTTCCCTTAATAATTATATAGGTACAGCAGAAAACTTGATTTTATTTTCTTTGTACTGGTAACTAATTTCAGTTAATTATTCAAAATATAGGCTATTAAATTGTTAAGTTATTAAAATAGCTTAGATTGTCAAATTTAAAAAAATGAGAATAAAAATCCCTAAAACACACCTTTCACCTTTTGAAACCCTAAAATTCACGTTCCCATGATACAATTATTGGTTTGCGAACTGATTTTTAAAATAGATGATGCCTTTTCTACCAAACTTTATCTACATCGGAGGCTTCTTTAAAAAGTTATCATGTTAACAGACGCATGGTAAATATTAGCGGACACATCTTTTGCTTTATTTATTGATGGCAAAACAAAAAAGTAACACCATCCCGGGCTTAATTCTTTATGTGACTAAGTTATTGCCACATTCCTTTAATGAAAATAAAAAAAATGATATTTATTACCTGCTATTATTACTACTAACAACTAAATCTAGACTTAGTGCTGTCAAGAAGAAAACAGCCGAATAACCTACTTCAACTACTGGCTTTCCATTACAAATTTTTTTTATAAAAGGCTAGCCTACATTTTTGCTAATGATATGGTATAGTATTCTATTGTTTTTGTATGATATGGTAACCTCTATTGTAAACACACCTTTACATATTAAGGTGTGTTTACAATAGAGGTTGACAGCCAAAAGTTATCAACTTTTACTGTTATATTCATGTGGCTAAAGTCAATAACTTTTGGTTGTCAACCTCTGGCTTAGACACACTTTTAGGCTCAATAGATTACTTAGGCTATTGCAAAATAAGTTATATTTGTAAAAAGAATAGGTAATGATTCTTAAAGTAAATGTGATGTCAAAGTATGCTTTGTTTTGGCAAGTGCAGCCTTAAAATAATTAATGTGGTCCTATAACAAATTCAGTAATAATACTACAGTAGGTACTAACCTTATTCCCTTTTCATATAGGACAGTTTTTAATTCTACCAACATATAAGTTTCTTCCAATTTTATTTAAGAAACTTTGCTCAATCTGGCTGGCCTATTTCAGACATTCTTTATATCTTTTCATCATACCATTGCTATAAACGTTGTTTTTGGAACGGTCAGCTGTGATCGAAACTAGTTGATTCCCGGTGGGTGGTTGGATAAACGTGTTGGTAAACAAAGTTTTCGGGGCTAGACCGCGAAACAGTGGTTTTCAGGACACTAAACAAGTTTAATTTATTTTTAATAACAGCTGTAAATAGTTCAAATACAAGATAAACAAATAACAACGTAAGATGGTTAAAATTTAAGAATTTTATTTTTGTTCACATTTAGGTTAAAATTTATTAATTTTTTATCCAAACTGTAAATTTATTAAAGGTGGTATGAGGAAAAGTACTGTTCGTAACTTGTCCGAAAGTGGTATATCGGTGCTCAATCGAATTCAAGTACTCGGCTTCGCCTAGTACTTGAAACTTGATCTTGCACCGATAACAACCACTTTCCGGACTAGTGACGAAATATACTATTGTGGGCTGAGCCAACAAAAAAGTACTGTAAAAATAAGACATCACAAATAAGAGGCTGAATACTACATAACAGTTAAGTAATACCTTATCCATTAAATGACTAAACACATTGTTTATCTAAATTTAGTACAGCGCTGATGAGGGATGTAGATTTAGACCTACATTTCATCTTTTGAAATACAAATCTTGTAACTTTTAGTTACAAGATCCTAAATTGGATATTACATGTCTACTGAGTTTTATGTTTGTATTCCAGACGCATGCTTGAGAACACTTTGGATCCACTACAAAGGATAAGTTATCATTCTTATTCCTGCAAGTGTTAGCGACTGATACAAGCCAAAATCAGTGAAGGGATGAAACGGTATGTTTTACTTAATGTATTTTAGGTTATTTGTTACCAAAATAACTACTTATTTAAATTTGTATTTCCAAATATGATATTCTACCTATGCTTTAAAGTGCCTTTCATTAAGCATATAAATCTATATGTACATCTAGAACGCTCACACCGTTATCAGACCCCGCCACCTTATGAAAGAAGACAGGCAAGAATGACCAAATTACTGATACTGGCAGTGCGAACACTGTCATTTACATGCTGGTTTCTCGCACACACAATACATAAATTGAACCGTATATTTATTCTTAATTTGCATAAATTGCTGATTCTGACGGTATAAAAATATTTGTTAGTCCTAAGTTATATTAAATATTATAAAATTACAAAAATAAGAAAACAAATACTTTTGAAAACGTTACATGAAAAAGTTTATAAACAAGAAAGTTTTTTTTTCATTTTTGGGCTAAGAACGAATTTCCAGCGGCAAAGTTTCAGATTATAAGTTGATCTAAAAAGTTTACATTTAACATTTTTTTCGTAATAATTTTTAGTTTGTCTAATAATTGAGCACAAAGCAGTAGTCAATTATTGTTTTCCTCTTGCTGCTGCATTAAAGGCTATGCAACACCGTGTTATGCCACTGCATTGCTAAATAACTGTTTAGGCGGGTGCGTTAATCTTTGTCTAACATATTTATTTAACATAAATAGCTTAATTAAATAATTTGTACTGAGAATAAGTAAAAACACTCCACATTGCATGAACGGGTTTCTAAATAGGCTTATATAACATTCCGGACATTGAAAATGAAGACGCAATTCTCTGAAATCCTCAGCGACCCGCCACGCACAAGTTTACACATTTTCTTCATTTTACTGTTCACTTTGTCAAGAAATGTTGAATTTAAAGATTAAAGTCCATTTCATTATCTACAATTTTGTAGGTTGCAAGTTTTTTCCTAACCAACAAATAAAAAAAGTTTACGCTTAATAACTTTTTCCTGTCTTAGTTGTGTATTGACGTATGTTTTTTGGTCATGGGGTTTTCTAATTAAATGTAATGGCTAAGATATTTACGCTCTTATAATCAGCCAGCAATTGGCTTTAAAACTATTTTATAAGTTTTAATAAATTTATAAATTTAGCATCCGTAGAGGAGCGTGTAGGTAAGTAGCCTAAGCGCGCACACAAAAGCTTTAGATGCTCATTTTGCGTTTTTGTCTGCCCTTTAGAACACAGGTAGCAGTTTTTGGTTCGAGTTTTGTCTTGTATGAGCATTCCTGGTGTATACAATATAGCGTCGCTTTCCAGGCATATGGTCGTATCTCATTTTCAATGATTTTTCAGGAGAGCAGAAAAACAAAAACCACACCTACATTTTGCTTCAGAGATTCTAAACGAATGAACTTAGAAACTTTATATTTAGGCTCGTAATGCATGACACCCTAAACTTTAAAGTACACGCTAAGAGATTTGGAAATATATATATATACTTTGAAAATTAAATATATAAACAAGATACGACAGTTTGCCTGAATACATTATGCAAGGTTATACTAGGCAAGGTCAACATTATAGTTCAGACGAAAAGTCGTATCTTGAGATACGACGCCTTTTTTGACTGGGTTGTATCAGGCAAACAGTCGGTATCATTAATTGATACGACCTTTCGTCTGATTTAAATTTACAATTTTTTGAGATACGACTCATAAACCATAGCCTGTATCTTCTAAACTAGGAGGGATAGACATACGACGATTCGTGTGATGTGTAGAGGCTGTCTGGGAGATTCAAAAACTGTCGTAACCTAAAAATCCATTTTTTTTTTTAGATACGACCTTATGCCTGGAAGGCGACGATAGAGTTGTATAATGTTAGATCATTACTTCGAGTGCAGTCTTTTAACTGTGTAATGCTACACTTCAAATAACTAAGTTTAATGTACTTGTTGCAATTCAATTTAACTATGAACTGTCATTGCTAAAAATGTTACATTTGGTTCTAAATCAATTACACCGGACCAATCCAATATTGTGATTAACAATAATCACCCAAAAATTCATGTTTTTACAGCTTTATTAACAGATGCTTAAAACGCTCAATCCTATCACAATGTTATTTTAGTGGGAAATTTTCCAATTTAAATGATGAATAGCCTAGCTCTCTTATTTTAAGTCCGATCTTCATTATTTTTTGGCAGAAACAACTACAGACCAAGCACTACTCACTCAATGACACCAAAAACTTGAAAATTGATCGAGAATTGTAGGAGTAGTCCAATTACAAAAAAAAATTCCCTTAGAGTATTAAATAATTATAGATTTTACTATTTAAGAATAAAAAAAACTGCAATACCATATTTACATTGTGAATTTAAACTTAATAAAAATAGTATGAAGGTAGATGACTGATGTGAACAATATTGTTTCAAGTTACAAATTAATACAGCACCGGTAACACAAAATGTACTCTTTTATTATGATTATTATGATGAATTTAACTTCTAATTAACATATTATTATATATTCTTATTTCACGTCCGCCTAATTCTTTGAACCTCCTTACATATTTATTAAGACATTAGGCATACTTAGATAAAATACTATAGCATTCTGTATTTATTATATGCATAAAAATTAATCCTATTTAATTTTTTAAGTACATATGGTAATTTTTAAAAGAATGATTTTTTAATTTTTTTATTGCATAAGCAACTTTAGCTTGTGCGAAATGACATTTCAATATTGTTGCGCCCATTGGTGGGTTTTATTACGGTAACACAGCAAAAAGTATCTATGTTGAACATCTTGTGAGTTCTGATTCCCAATAGACATTTATGTCTGTTAGGAATTCAGAATGAATTTCCACCCTCGGTCGCGACACAGGCCTGCCATACTATGTACCGTACTTAGCCAGTTTCACGCTAGGGTGGTTATAAGTTCGTCATTTTATTGCTTAATATGTAGGGAATACTTTTAAAGATAATTTATAGTAAAGAAATCACACATACAATGACTCGCCAAATAAATCACAACTGTGGAGCGGCAAAGGGATGTTCTGATTAACAAAAATCGAAGTACAGTAAAGTGTCAATTATCCAAGCAATTGTTACCAGGGATGGTTCAGATAACCAAATTGTTTGAATATTAAACACAAAAATCATTTACGATTTATAACCACCGGAAAGTTGTACATCGAATACAGTAGAAGCTCTCTTAACCGACCTCTACGGGACCGGACTACGGTCGGATAACTAAAAAGGTTGGTTAAACCGAGTAATACCGGAAATATTTATTAATAGTAGTTTATGCAGCGATTCTTTTATGAGGGCCTTTTAGCCACGAGTGTTTTAAATATCTCATGAGTGGCTTAAAGGCAAAATACAATCGTTGCCTACTTTATCTGCGACAAAATTACTGTAGTAAACATATTAAAAATTTAGAGGTTATGGACGGTCTTCCATCCAAAATAAAACGTAGCCACATGGATGTGGCTCGACCAAATCATCGTTCTCACTCACATATGATCACACTATTTCGAGATTAGATGCTTAAAGCAACCACAATTTAATCGTAATAAAACAATTAGCTTATATGCGAATTTTGTAATTTTTTATTAAAACACTAGCCTACTAATTTTGTTAAATGCTGAGCTTATATTAATCTAGAACGTGTATTTTAATTTGAAACCTGTACCTTGAAGACCCCATTAAGCAACGTGTCTAATTTAGTAAGGTAATTCTTTATGATTTTACTTGTAATATCATTATTGGTTATTTGTTGGAAATATAGGCTACTTGCTCTATGTTTGTCTTTTCAAAATTTTTATTTTGAAGTACTGACCAGTGAATAGTACATGTCATTCTGGGGTTACCGTAACTGACATTCGGAAAATTGACTCTTTACTGTATTTTTAGCTTTTCAGATGCCAGGGCAATATTGGAAACCAATTAAGCCTGCCAAAGTAGTATTAGGCCCTATTACAATGCATAATACATATATCTTTATTGAATGTCATTGACATCACATTTAATCACATTGGCGCATTTTGTGACATAGAGTCAATTATGACATACTAAATGTATGCTGGCAAAATACCAGGTGTGCGTACCAAGTACAGTAGACTCCCTCTTAACCGGCCAACTCGGGACCAGGCCTCGAGCAAATAATGATTTCGCGGGTTAAACCGATGTACATTTAAAAATGCCAACCTACAATTTCATATGGCTTAAATACAATTATGCCATTACAATTAAATACACTTCCTTCCAGAACAGTACATTTTAGGTGGCTTGAAAATATCATGATATTATGTTGAATTGAATGATACAGTAGCTAAAAAACAAAGTTTCTTGCGAAACATGGCCGGTTAAAGCAATGTTGAGGTAAAAATGGCTAGTTAAAAAGATGTTGTTTTTTGAGCCCGGGAAGGCCAGTTAAAGCGGACCCTGGTTAAAAGGTGGCTGGTTGAGAGTGAGACTACTGTAGGCCTTTAGGCCATGAAAACAAACAATGGTAGGCTAGGGTAAAGTTTTATTTTGCGTTTTAACAAGTGACTTCTTAAGTTTTTTACAACTATGTACATCTCTATATGGTTGCTTCAATTTACTCTTAAATCTTTTTGGTAAGTTTTAGTTTGTTCCAGGTTTAGTTAACATTTTCTAAGTGGCGCACACTGCCTATTTCACAAAAATGTGACCTCTTGATACATTTTACATTAAGTGCACATCTTAAAAATGTTCACATGAAAAGTCTATCTTTGGGCAAGTGCGTTTCGTAGATCCATAGGACATAGTCACTTGTCTTGCCATACCTAATTTGGTTTTTGCACTTGTTTTTGTACTTCATTATAAATAAACTGCATTGTTGTGAATCAGCAGAGTTTAAGTGTTAAGAATGGAAAAAACCTAGATTTGCTAGATTTGTTTAAAATCCTAATGTTGGACTTGCCGTGTTCCCCATTTTTTTACGAAAGGAAAAGGAAATTAGGTCAAAGCTGCAGAAGGACGAAGAATTGGTAAGTTGTTGATAGGGTTAAGAGAGTAGTGGCCGAAAAGAGGAGTGTTGATTTTGTCATCCACAATGTGTCTTTTGAAAAGAGTTTTATAATGTCTAAAGATTGATGAATATTCATTTTTAGGGAGAACGAGGCGACCCAGAGAACAAACCACATGAATAAAAACACCAATGAAGAAAGAAAAGAATTAAACTGTTGTTGCATATTGTGTAGATGAGACTTAAATTAATTGTAAATAATACATGTTGATGTCTAATGTTATAGGTCTTTCTCTTTTAAAACTTCCTAATCCCATTATTTTATTTTATTTTATTTTATAATTATTGTTACTTTCCATATAAAAAAGTTATGGTCTGGTACCAAGGGGTCTACTATAAATCAAGTTTTTATATAGGATAGTTTGGGTGTTTAAGGTTTCATTAATACTGGTGGTAGGCATAATTCATTTAACGCCTTGTACAACAAATTTGTTGGGGCCAAGCATGAGTTTCAAAGTACAAGTATGCAACTCCTAAGAATAACTTTGACCGATCTGTTATAAATAGGCTGTCTTGGTGTGTAATTCTGTATATGTTAATTGTAATAAGATTAGTCCTTATCAAGTATGATACTACTAATCTACCAATAAATTATGCATTGACGCCCAGAAAAACAAATATAGGTACCTAAAAGTCAATCCACTCTAAAACATTTCACAAAAGCATTTTTTAAAAGCAGTAGGCCTATTGTTATTTCTGTCCTGTATTGTTAATAAGTTAAAGCACAAAAGTTATTATTACTGCTTATTAATCTTTATATAAGGAAATAAATTCTCTTATTTGAATAATTTTGCTAATGATTCATATAGAAATAATCTTTTGAGGTTTTCTATTTCCAAGCTTAAGCAATGGGTCAAAATTTCCATTGAACTCCACACGTAAGTAGCCAAGAGAAAATTAATAGAAAAACAGTTCACTTACAGTACAAAGGGGTGTCATATTTATTGGTATTTTTATTTATTATTAATACTTTATTCAATGCTATTACTGTTGTGAATGAACATAATATTTATCTGAAAGTATTCCTTTCGTTATCCTTTAAGTGCTGAAAAATATTACTTAACTTTTGAGAAGTGCTGGGGAATAATTCATATAACTTCAGAAAATGATATAAAAATTCGATTAAAAAAATTTGTTATCCTAAAGTGCTATACAACGATATTTTGTATCTTGATCGCAAGGAGAATCTTATGAAATCATCGGTGTTTCAAAATAACAATTGTGTCAACCGATATTCCCGCTCACCATATTGATATCGACGGCATGACAATATATTGTTGCTTCGAATTTTTGGATGAAAGGAGAGGCTTGATTTATCGTTCGTTGCTTAGCATTTCCGCTTAAAAAGACGATCAACGATATATTGTTCTATAGCACTCAAAACGGTTAAGAGATTTTTTTACTTGTGATAAGGGAAAATATTCCCTTAAGAGAGTCTGATACCTGTGAAGTGAGGTTTATTCCACGAAATATTTATTTAGGCATAATTACAGGATGGTTTTGGTAAGTTTTACTTGGAGACCAATTTAGGCACGCTATTATGGCGCTATCCTAAGGTCTTTCATCTATATACTCGGGACCACATCGGTTTGTTGATTTTGGAATGTCAAAACACTTCACAAATCGCTTTAATAATAATACACCTTGATCATTTTTTTATGTTAACTTCATTAAATGGAAAGTAAAGAAGCAAAAATTTTGAAATAAATTAACTAAAACACACCTATGACAAAATCTAAGATAGAACGTAAAAAAACTTCCAGCTTAATGGTCCAAATAAAAAAACTGAGAAATACCGATAAAAATTGACTAGGCCTATATGCCAGTAAATTAAAAAAAATTGACTTCTCACATCATATGCATGTTTGAAATCAATTTTCAGTGGCACGATCTTCCGCAGAAAACAAGAAGTACAAGTGGCATATGATAGGTAAATCGGTAAGTTACTAACATTATTTTAAACCACGGATGACACATTTTAAAATTTTGGTTTATGTTTACGATGCATAGCTTTGAATCCAACTGAATAGTTACAGCATTGATAGGTTGCACCTCCTCTGTCACAGCATACCTTCAAAACTTTGGTATCAAACAAAATACATTGAATGAAAAGTCTGTTAGAATGCTGTATAGTCAATAGTATAAAACATAATAACTTACAAAAACAAAAATAGCCCCTATCATAATTTTGCTATCTCATTATTTTACATAAAAACCTCAACATTAAAATCTTATATTAGGGTTAGAGGTTTATTTTGCTCTGATTTTAGCAATTTTTCCAATGTATTAATGGGTAAAAATATTTGGTGTTACATAAAAGTTAATGTAAACTTCCTTAAATTGTATGCCTTTATAGTTTTGAATAAATTAAATCTACCTATCTAAAAGTGTAATAACTGTGGGCATAGTTATTTTATTTAAGTTAATAATCCAGTAAAATTTACACTTGACACAATAAAAATTGGACTATTACCATGATACATCACTACACAGGACTTCCTGACACTAATACTAAACAATATTTCTCAATTCTTCAGCCATAAAACGCATTCATCTTCAGAGTTTCAGTGTGATGGAATTTGTTGACAGAATTTTTAAGTGCATTAACCTAGGTAAATTACAGGCCTTGTGTTCAACTGTCTGGCCTATACCTTAATTAATAATATAACCACTGCTGATTTTTAATTTGATTCTGTTATTTATCAAACAGGTTAAAAGGTTTAAATTAAAAAACAAACATGATAATGTAGCGATAAATATTTATTGAACATACCGTACTTAATAACATGTTAGATATAAGTTATTATGTACATGAATATTTTAAGCAGGTTATTATTTAAATTAATTTTAAAAGTTTTATACTTATATATAGAAAATTTATAATTATATGTATTTTAAAATCAAAGTATAAAACAACGCAGATAATTAAAATAACGTAGAAATAAAAGTAGGCCTAAGATGTCTGCAGGTCATGTGTCACCCCTTTTCCAAATCCTGAAAAAAACAACACCAATATAAGTTAACCATCATTATGATGAGAATTAATACAACCAGGAGAAATGATAACTTGCAACAATTCATTACCTCTAAGAAAATGCGGGCACATAAAAATGCTATAGTGACACGTTATGCCCATCACCGTATTCACCTTAGCAATCTTTAGGAACACTAGAGGCCGGCCACAGGAAAAAAAGGGATGCAAGATCATGATGAGGTGTACCTTTGTTACGGACAAATAGCAGCAGATTCAGCCCAGTTACCAAAGTCGGCTGGGTCCAGTTTTAAACATTATAAGCCTTGTAACTTCACTCAGGATCAAACCAACAACCTCCAGATTGAACGTTGGGCTCGATAACCACTCAGCTACCAAGTCAGTTAGTAAACAGTGTAGTAAAAATTTTAATTTTTATGGAGTCTGACAAAAACTACAAAACTGTTATAAATTGTAAATTTATGAGTTACCTGGGAATAAAAATTATATTGCATTTAACACTGAAGCAAGCATACTCCTTAAAAAAACAAAAAACAAATGAGGAGGAAAATTGAGGTTTACTGTCAGTCAAAACGTCATAGGCCTACCCCTCTTACAACTTAATTTTTTTAACAAATCATTTTATTTGTCAGCTCACGGAGGGGTTTTCTGCAAAAATGGTCATTTTGAGTTATTGCCACCAGCCAGTTGGTATCAACGATCACATAGGAGCAATAGGTGGAGCACGTCATCCACGAGCTGAAGCATGAATATTTCACTGGCCTACGATAATATGGGGGCTGCCGTCCGTGACTCACAGTTGTGGCGAGGGATAAAACTATGTTAGATTGTTTATTTTTGCTGTTAATTCAGAACGGACAACATAATATATTACAATCTGTCTCACTTCACTGATTAATTTCATACAAAATTTTAAATAATTCGGATCACATCTTAATTGTTTAATCAAACAAGAATAAGCGATGGCCAAATCATGAAAAAGGCGATTTAATATTGTTGTATGTTTTAAGTAACTTCTAAAAAAATATAGCAAAAGTGTAATAATACTCAAAGTAAATATCTTCCACAAAAAAGGCATCATCTAATAAAAACAATGATTTTTATGGGCAGTAAAACGTCCCAGCTTGTATTAAAAGATTTTCATTATATGTTCATTCAGTAAATTCAATACTAAAACAAGTTTCAAAATAATTCATCGTAATCTTTTATGTTTGTATTAGTATATCTTATACTCATCAGTTATAATCTTACTTTTTAATCAGCTTATACTTAGTGCTTGCAACCGTTAAAAACTTTGCAAAATTGTAATATACTCTAAAGCCGGGTTTACATGCAACGATAAAACGTAACGTTTTGTCTAAACGATAAGACGTTGCATGCAAGACGAAGCGTGTAAACCGCAAGTCGTTACGACTTGTCGGAGTTGGAGCCAGATCGGAAGGTTTGTGCAAATTTGCACTAATCTCTTGAGATCGCAACGACAAATCGTTGCTACGCGGGTTGGCGTCGACAAGACGTAGCGTGTAAACAGATACACCCTGTCTCGACCAACCGCAGTTTTGTCGCCGTCTCATATCTCGTCTCGTATTTTTGAGTGATCACTGAATACGTTCCATTTGTTATATAAGAATTGAAGTTTTGTTGCTTACCAGTGTTTTAAAGTTTATTTTAGTGAAGGAACAGAAATGTCAGACCTGCTTCAAGCCTCTCGGGAGTTCCTGATAGAGTTTAATTCGGAATTTAATTGGAAAGATCATGTTTATAAAATTCTAACTAAAGTCTCTAAAGGAATCTATGTCATAAGAAGGCGAAAAGGAAATGTGACAAAGGAAATAATAATTACGGCTTATTATGGCTACTTTCATTGTCATCTCTTGTACGGAATTTCAGCTTGGGGCAATGCTCCAATAGCCAAAAAAGTTTTTAAAAAACAAAAACAAGTAATCAGAATTATTTGTGGCACAAAAAGAAAAGCAGACTGTAAACCATTTTTTGACAGTTGAATATCCTGACATTGCCAGCCATGTACATTTTACAAATTATTTTAAACGTTCGAGAAAAAATTAACAATCAACCTCAAAATTCTTTTAACCATTCATATGAAACAAGAAACAGAAATAAATTAAAAATATCTTTATGCAAGTACACAAAATCTCAAAAAAATCTTCAATTTATGGAACAAAAATTATTTAATACGATACCCTTGAATTGGATGGAACTGCCAGTAAAAGAATTTAAAAGAAGTATAATGGAAAAACTATTAACAAAAACACCAAACAATGTTGAAGACTGCCTATCTAAAGATTTTTGGACATCATAGTAAAATTGAAAATTATATTTAAGTTTAATTAATTATTATTGCTATGTATCTGTTATGATACCTGCTAATAAAGCATTATTATTATTATTATTATTTATAGAACTGTACAAAAGCTTATGGTAAGTAAGGAAAAGTAAAGATTATTCTAACAGAAATAAAAATGACAAATGAGGGGAAAACACCGACTGACTTGTACGGGAAGACGAAACGTGTGAATGCACCATCATATCGTTCAGACAAATCGTTACGTGTAAACGATCGTCCGATATCTGACAAAACGTAACGACTTGTCGACAACATTTTGTCGTTCAATTTATCGTTGCGGGTAAACCCGGCTTAAAACTATTTTGACCTAAAAGATCCAACTAGGCATTTGAATATTCTTTATAATGGAAGTAATTACTTCAGTGAAATTGCTTTATTATATGAATTTAAAAACATAATATAGCAAAAATGCAAATCCAAGTAGGCCTATTTTTTACATTTTTTGTATACGGTATTTTAAGTTTCCTTCATTATAAAAGTTATTTATACTTGTGCTGAGTGCAATCAGTTAACTTATGATACTATAACACAACCAGTAACATCTAACAATATTTTATAATTATGCATAAAACTGTCAAATGATAGCCTTGAATGATTATATTATTTAGAAACCTTATTTAGGTATGGTATTTAGTTTCCAAATTATTCAAATTCTTATTCCCCAATGAAAATCTCTATGTTTCTAGTGGAAACCAATTAGATTGTTAGCTGAAATGACGTCACATTCAACCTCCTAGCACCAGGACCGCCGAGAGAATTTTTTGGCCCAGGACAGGGTTGGTAATTATGCCATTTAGGTGCCACCTCTTAAAAATTTAATTTTTTTGTTCCAAACTGTCCAAAGTTACGCCCTAATTTTAAAAATGATAGTTTTTCCACGGAATAAGTCGGAAAATGCAGGAAAATCTGAAAAACCGGAAAAACATTTTTCAAGTAAAATGGTTTAAGTGGGTATTCAAAATGACGGGGAAACCGAGCTGAACTCAAATGTTCAAGAGTTATTAAAATCCGTTCATAAATAACAAAGTTATCGCCGGAAAAGCGGTGGAAATTTGGAAACTGGATAGTGACCATTTTATTCAAAAATACGTCAAAAGGGTACTCAAATTAACCGGTATGTTAAGCTGATTACAAATATGTGAAACTTATTTCCATCCAATTTGAAATAAACCGGAAATTGCAAGAAAAGTTTTGGAAAAGCCATGAGATGAACTATTTTTATACTATGTCATGGCGGTACTCAAATGACGCGGAATTTCATGTAGAATACGAATATGGCATATTACTTGAATAAGACAATTTAGTAGTAAATAAAGATAAAAAACATTTAGAAATCAAATCAAACCATGCTGAAAGTCATATTCGAAGAACCAACTATGTTAAAAGTGGTTGTTATTGATGTAGCCTACAGTCTTATTTAGTATACAATACTGGTAGGCCTATCTAAAGACTTATATTTACCTAACCTAACCAAGGCCTAACGATCATGTGAGTCATATTGAGCAAAGTTTTATGTAAAGTAAGAATATATACCTAATTATGGAATAAACCATACCAAAAGACATTTTTATTTTATATACTGTATCTCTTGTATCTTTTATACTTGGAACAACAAACAGACATGGCAATATTTTTTAAATTGAGGCCGTGAAGGACCGGTTGCAAAATATTTTGGTTGAGGTGGTATAGCTGCCAAATGGTATAGCACATGTGGCTGCTTGGCGCTGCGGAGTCTGTTCACTGACACAGAGCTTCAAACCTCGGAGACTCATACAGGCTGATCAGTACTCGGGTCATGGGCTATAGGCCTACTTTGTTAGATTTTGATAGGTCTTGAAAAATATATGGTGGTACATAGCCTATGCAGAGGTAAAATTTTACTTCCGTAAGTATGGAGAAAAACCCCCTGAAGATGAGGCCCTTTATCTATTGAGGCCCGGAGCAATCTGCCCAATCTGCCCCCCCCCCCCTCTCGGCGGCTCTACCTAGCGCTAACAAATGGCCTTCTTCTCTCTTAAAGAAAAAGAGATTGTAAACTCATCTGACTTTTAAAGTAGCTAATACACACGACAAAGAGATCATAATCAATGATTAAATGTGACTGTGTTAATACCAGTATTTGGTATACAGTGTCGCTATTTGGGGCATTTACCTTTACAAAATAATAAATACCTTACCAAACAATGAAATATATAAATACCTTCTGAAAAAAGAAACGGCAATGATCCATGAAGACCACAGAAGGTAATCACGAAGATGAAAAGTAGAAGAAAGTACAAAGATGCTGGTATTGACTTCCTCACATGGCTCGGCTGAAGAGGTGGCCAAGATGCTAGCTTGAGCCAAACCCTGAATAAACAAATCAATATAATGTAGACTACTAATTGTTACAACCTATTATAACTACTAACAACCAAATTTACCAGTTAATTCTTCTGCTGGAGAAATGGAGAGAGAATATTAAAACATATTAGGGCTAACAACTTGATAAAACAATTTATCTTTACCTAAGAGATTAAAGTCTGAATGCTGATCTAAAGGTAAAGCTCACCTGTGAAATGTTTTATTCTAAGTTCAAACTCAGAATTAAAGCATCTGAGAAGAAAGTCTGACTTGTTCTACACAAGAAGGCTACAGCTTATGTTGCCACAATAAGGCACAAGTTTCATCGTTGCCGCTGTGCTAACATTTATCTGTTCTAGTCATACTAAGAGATTTGTAGCGTATTATCATTTGAATAGCCTATTATAGAGTTGCACAAGTTTTAATAAATGTCAATTGGAATATAAATTTATATTAGAATATTAATTTTAAACATCCAATATATATTAGTAATACATTTTTACAACAGATAAAAGTTGTATTAGCTGTAGCGAACCAACTTAGTAGCTTGTGGTACATATCCCAGAACTCATACTTTTTCTCAGTGGAAGTTATTCCTGTACTTTGATTTTAATCTTATAATTCTGACTTTTTCTCGCAGGTAAAAGAAAACATCGTTTATCTACATTTGTGTATTCAACTTTATTGTAGTTTTGCCTGCATGAAAAATCATTGTTGACAAAGTCAACCAATAAAAAGCTATGCTGCATTGTTAGCTAAAAATATTCATATTGACATTTGGTAGGCCTGGCTAAAAACAATCAAAAATAAATTTGGTAGGCCTAGTTTTTATTAAATATTTGCCTTTTATTGGATAGTTAACACAACTAGAATAGTTTTGTTGGGCTCTGTGAGGTTAGGTTATCCTATTATTTGATTTTTAACAACATGCAACAAATGCATACTCTCAATGATGATGATAAAATATAAGCTAAAACTAGGCCATTAACCACTGATCGCTAACATATAAAACACATTAATTTTAAGTTAATTAGTGGAATGAATTGAACAAACAAATGTAGGCTTATTTACAGTAATTTATTCATTTTATCGATTGATTCAATTATTTATATTTTGGTTAGGTTTGATATGAATTACCATAAAAAAATCTAATAATTTAATATCAGAAACCATATCTTTAGTTATGACTTCTGAAAATGTAATATTTTAACAACACTACTTACAGTAATCTGTAGGCTTGTAAATACGTACCAGACTAATTTAAGATTAATAAACGGTATCAGTTAACTGACACATACTTTCTCCCAACAATATAAAAAAGGTGTTAAAAGCTTCAAACATTAATGTCTTGATTACTCAGTCGGATAGCTACCGGCTGAGCAGCGCTCGTTTGACCCTATGCGCGTCTGTGACTTTTAACAACGTACTGCGTTTACCACTAAACGAAAAATTGAATTTTCTCCGCAACCACTTGACGTAGAGCAATAATTTAAAATACTAGATTATTTAGTTTTTTGAGCTTGATTCAATGGCGATAAGTAAAATTTATTTCAAGACAACACCTATTTTGAAAATCAAAAAAATTGATTTTTGAAACACTTTTTACTTTATAACTTTTGAACGCGAATTTTCTCGGAGATGCGGGTGGTGTCATTTTATTCGCCATTTTAAGCTTAATAAACCACAAAATTTAAATCAAAATCGTTAGAGCCGTTTTTGAGAAATTTTGATTTTTGACGATTTTTGAGGGTTTTTGGGGGTAAAATACCCTTAAAAATCAAAAATTCAAAAAAATGAAAAAAACGCCTGGAATTATCGTGGATTTGGACCTATGTACCAAATTTCATTAAAATCGGACCATTAGGGCATTCTCTAGCTCTGTTTACATCCTGACACACACACACACACACAGACAGACATCACTCCGAAAACCACTTTTTTGGACTCAGGGGGAACCAAAATGGATAAATCCACCAACAACTCAAATTCGAAAATTTTGACGAAAACAATACTTTCTCCATATATACTATGGTATAGAGGGAGAAAGTAATAAATTATATTTAACTCAATTTCAACAATAATCACAGTCAACCTATAATTAATTTATGGTTGTGCTAAAAGTAAGTAATACAACAATATGACATACTAACCTTTATCAAGACATTCAGCTTATTGTTGACAAACGAATCCAATATGGCTGCTCTTCTGATTCAGAGAGAAATTGAGATGAGAACTGGCTGCAGATTTTTCAAGAGTTTTGTGATTAGTATTTGATGCCTCCGCGGAGGCAAAAATTCATTTCGGAGGCAAAAATTCCTTCTGGAGGCATAAAATGATAATTGACCAGTCAAACGGAGGTTTGGCTTAATGAATGACCAATCTATATATATATATTATTTAAGGTGGCATCACTAGAAGGTTTTCTTTTCCGACATTCATAATATACTCGTCTGCCCACCATCCTTCTCTGTCAGTGACAACAATACAGGTTCCCATTTTGAGACGTTTCCATTAGGTGAAGTACCCAGCAAGAATACAAAATATAACGTTAACGAACACTTTACTTTGGCTTCAATAATCTTAAGGCGTAAATATAGCTGAAGTTCTCCTAGTAACATATCGTATTTTATAAAAAAAATATACACCACTTGTCAAATTGGAACGAAAATCCAGAGAGACAGATGGCTTTTGAGGCCTTAACCACTAAGAAATTACTCATATATATTCCAGGTATTCAAACTTAGTAAAATGTTTAGCTGATGAACTGTTAGGAGTCACGGGTTTCATGACCTTTATAATTTGTTTCATGCTAAGTGTAAGTTATCAAATAACTCGTATTCATTCTATCGCCAACATTTGAGTTATCAATAACACTTCTTTCGCCCTAATTATTCCTCTCATTGAGAAGTTCAACTTTTAACTTCTCACCTACAACGAATTTAACTTCTTTTTTCCTCTTTTAAACAACAAGTAAAAATATTAACCAACACCTACAGATTGTTGAAAATAACTTTACAATTTTCAAACAAATAATGTTGAACCAAATTTTTTAACTTTATTTTTGTGCATAACTTATTTTCAGAGCCCAAAAACTCCCCCGTCGACGTTCCAAAACCTTATAAATCCTCAGCCGACTTTATCAACCCAACCAATCCACTAATTTATGCTGATCTTGTCCACAGGTAAGGTGCAGCCTATCCCCGACCGGACACGCACGTGCGAACATATCAAATTTTGATTGTACCAGCTGTAACCAAACTACACTACTTAAAACAATTAAATAAATTACAGTAAATTTGCAATTTAACACTTACTTGTGAAGAGAAATGCGGCTTCCTCTTGTGTTACCATTAGTGCAGTTGAATGCAGAACACGACACCGCCATAAAGTAATAACAATACAAATAAACGTAATTTATTAGCTAGACATTCATTACTCGGCTACGCTCAGAAATTGGTAAATCAAACTAAAAAAGTTGGCCCAAATTTTTAATAACTTACTAATTGACCATTTAAAGTGTTAAAAAAGTTAGACTGTCAAAGAATTATATGTAATTTTAATTATATATTTTTAGCATCACAAGAATAATAAATAAACTCGTGTAGGCTAATTAATAAACTTGAATAAACTAAATAATTTTTTATTTGACATGAATTAAAACTTAATAATTGGGTTTAGATTTATTTAGTCTAAATATTGTATTAAGTTCTCATGAAGATGTGACAAGGTGGCCGAATAACAACTCGAAGTAAGCTACTAAATTAATATTTTATTACAACAACGACATTCACATTACAATGGTAAACAGAGATGAACAAAACATTTAAGTTACACGACATACAATTCGCGGCAGGTAATTCACAACGACCAAGAGCTATCAGTTACAAGTTAGGATTGAATGATTTAAACTGGGGAAGGGGAAATGACCGAGCTTTAACCGTTAACCCGTCCCGGGGCCGAAGCCCCGGGTGGTCGATATGTTAATTAATTTAAAGTTACTCGCGGTTCGTCGCGTACTGACGACTGACGATAGTCCAAAGACAACCTCTCTTGTGTCCACCACCTCTCCCCTCCAGGGAGGGGGAAGGTGCTCACCGTCCGGTGCTGCCCCTAGCGGCTAAAATCAACATTACTGTCGCTTATTGCGCAAGTCAGTCTGGTTTCCAGGCCATACGCTGAGACAACGTCAGCGCATTCCAGACATGCGCCGCTACAATAAACTAGGCCGGTCACCAGGGCATGGGTTGAGTCCCGCTGACGGTATCATATTCTGGAAGCCTAGTGCGCTACCTATTCCATTTGAGGTCAAAGCAATTTCAACATACCCGACCCTATATTTTACTAATAATAAACAGATTCAATCTAGTGACGGTAAAAAGGCTTATAATAGGGTGGGTGTAGATGCCTCATGGATTAATAGTATTTAAACGGTCTAGGGGTTTTTTGGCCCGTCACAAAGAGAATAACGGTTTCTTTCCACTTTGTATCTCAATAAGAAAGTAAGTAAATAACAAAAATTTAATATTATTTAACTTTGCCGTTGAAGAATTACATAATTTTTTTACGTTTAATTTATTACATACATTCTTATTATTTGATATAATATTGTGTACTGTCATGGAGTCCGGCAATAATACAGCTGTCACAAAGTATTTTCGGTTTTATGTACATTTTCTGACTTGTATTAACACAAATGAGCTCTCTCTCGTGTTATGAGCATATTGTAGGCCTAGCCTATACATATTCGTACTATAAGCCTGCTTCGTTAATACGAAAATCAGGCTTGTAAGAATTTTATGGGTTAAAAACCTAAATACTAACAAGTTATTCTACGTCAGGACTACAGCTTAAATACAAAATAATTTACAGTTTAAAATATCGGGTGTCTCTGACCACCCGTTCACCCCTTTTCAACATGAATAATTTGTAATCAAAACCAACTGTACAATTATGGAAAACCTTTTACGCTCATTTCATTGACAGTAATTTAAATGCACAGAATGTACCAGAAGTCACTAACTTTAAATGAAATCCCAAACTTTTCACAACATTTTTTATTCAATAAGTCATTTTAAGACAACTTTGCAATTTATTGTGAACTCTTAATATTAATTGCTTAGGAGATAATGGTGGTTTATACTGTATTTCGATTTTGTCCTTAAGAGTAACATGAAATTTTGTTGTTCAATATCTCAGAAAATGTTTGGTTAAACAATCATTTCTCACACAAAAATATCTTGGACTCTCATTTTAAATATTTTCCATCACAAATTAAAAGTTTTTTGATCAATTAATTTAATTCATCCATACAATTTGTAATGTGACGGAGATTATGAAAATGTATGTAAAATGTAAACTAATTACATTATAATCGATATTTTAAATGGAATATTACTATTTAAAATGAACTTCTAAGACATTTTCATGCTTGGACAGTTCTGTTAAACTTAAAATTTTGACGGATAATAGATGTAAAATTTTTTCATATTATTCTTTTGGGAAAAAACAAAATTTCAACCAATAATATCTCCTTAAACGTTAGGATTAGATTTAGTAATTAAATTGTAAGATAGTCTTAAAATTACGTGTAGAATACAATGACAAAAAGTGGTGGTTTATATAAAAAATGAGTGTCTTTTTGTCTTGAAATGTTACTTCTGGTGCACGATGTAAATTCAAATTATTGAGGATCAATAGTGCGTAATCGTTTTACCTAAAAAGATAATTTTTTAAAAAAATATTTAAATTTCATAAGAGTTGTATGGTTGGCCTGGATTATCCGGTACATAGGTATCATGCATAAGAACATAACCAACAATACGCAATTACCAAATACGTGCTTAACAATAAGCAATTACCTTTCTTCGTAATTATAAACTAACATCTGAAATCATAATGAACATCTCGATCAGTTCAATAACTGCTTGTATTATTATCAGCAGCTTGTAACACAAAAACTCGGCGCCCGCTCTCCACCTTCCATCATGGAGGGCGCCACCATGGGGATGATCGTCGCTGCGTTGTTTCCTGAACATCCACAGCGACCGCCGGTTGACTTCGGACGAGTAGAGGACATTCCACTCTTCACCTTCGAGGAGCTGGAAACCTCCGTTCTCTCCCTGAAGAGCAACAAGGCTCCTGGCCCGGACGGGATTCCCAGTGAGGCTTTAAAGAAAGTATTTTCAATCAACGCTGACTTGTTGTTGAGAATGTACAATGCCTGTTTAGTAGAAGGGATGTTTCCGGCTCCCTGGAAAACAGCCAGGCTTGTACTGATCAGCAAGGGCAAAGGTGATCCCGAGCTGCCGTCGTCCCACAGGCCTCTCTGCATGTTGGACACGGCTGGGAAGCTGTTCGAGAAGTTGATCCGTTCCCGCCTGACTTCTGCCGTGGAAGCTGCCGGGGACTTATGCCCCCGACAGTGCGGTTTCAGAAAGGGACGGTCAACGATCGACGCTGTCACCGAAGTTCAGAGAGCTGTGGAGAGAGCCGAGAGCCACAACCATTCCTCCCGCCGAGTAGTGCTTCTTATTACGCTTGATGTCAAGAATGCCTTCAACTCGGCGAGGTGGGTCGATATGTTGGATGCGCTTCGCAACATCTTTCGTATTCCTGCATATCTGTTGCGGCTCATCGAGGATTATCTACGCTCTCGAAGCATGATTTATGACACGAGGGACGGAACGCGGACGGTGGAAGTCACTTCTGGTGCCGCACAAGGTTCAATACTCGGCCCGGATCTCTGGAACGTTGCCTATGACAGCCTCCTGAGGTCCGAGATGCCTGAGGAAACCACTTTGGTTGGGTACGCCGATGACGTCGCAGCTCTCATAGCTGCACGCAACGTTGAGCTGGCCCAACTAAAGTTGAACCGAGTCATGCGTGTGGTCAACACCTGGATGTCAGATCACGGTCTCTCGCTTGCTCTCAGTAAGAGGGAGATTGTGTTCCTCACGAAGAAGAGGATCGACACCGTCGTCCCACTCCGAGTGGGAAGGGAGGTGGTCACATCAACTCGTGCCGCCAAATACCTTGGGGTTATGGTGGACACCAAGTTAAGCTGGAGGGATCAGATCTTCCGTACGGCGGACAAGGCCGCTAAGGTAGTCACTTACCTTAGTAGGCTGATGGCCAATGTCGGGGGTCCCCGATCCAGCAGAAGACATCTGTTGATGTCCGCGGTCCAGTCCGTGCTCCTTTACGGGGCAGAGGTGTGGGCAGGCGCTGTAGATAAGGAGTGCTACAGGTTGCGACTCGCCCGGGTTCAGCGTCAAGCTGCGCTTCGGGTGTGTTCCGCCTACCGGACAGTGTCCGAGCCTGCCGTCCTGGTGGTCGCCGGAGTCATCCCTGTCAAGCTCTTGGCAGGGGAGAGGAAAGCGATTTATCAGAGACAAGGCGAGATCGGCAAGGATACGGCAAGAACAGAAGAGCGCTCCCGAACCTTCCAGCAGTGGCAACACAGCTGGGAACACGACACCCGAGGACGATGGACTGCGCGACTCATCGAGCAGGTCCAACCATGGGTAGAAAAGCGGCATGGCGAGGTGGACTACTTCCTCACGCAGTTCCTGACAGGTCACGGCTATTTCAAGTCGTACCTGAACCGGATTGGCAAGACTGGTTCACCGGATTGCATCTACTGCCCGGGCGTTCCCGATGACGCGGAACACATCTTCTTCCGCTGTTCGCGTTGGGAAAGGCCCCGCCTGGAGGCCACAAGAAAACTCGGTGTTTTTTTGGTGGACACGGTCTGCCAAAAGATTACGGAGGATGAGGGCAACTGGGATTGTTTGTCACAGTTCGTCCGGGGCATTCTCCTGGAAAAGAAAACCGATCTGGACCGCGAAGTGGCCCAGATCCCTTGATTGAGCGGCTGGATAAGGAGCGAGCCCCACGGGCGTAAGCCAAATTTAGGCCTAGCCTGACGTAATGTGACAAACAATTCCAGGTTAGATTTCTAAAGAGTAGAGGAGGTATTTTAATGGGTAAACCCGTTTTTAGGGGAGCCCCACACTACAGGCTGGCCACCTGTGTGCGTAATGCATTTTTCCGCCTCTCCCTCAAAAAAAAAAAAAAAAAAAAAAAATCTGCATTAAACATTATTGTGTATCACATCTAACAATACAAAATTATGACGCTTGGGAAAATTGCTGCAAATGAAACTGCAATTGAGTGTAAAAACGGGATGGTGTGTGGTAGGAATTGTAGGTTTTTATTTAAAATAAATATTTGTATGAAAGTTTCATAAATTTATATTTTAATAACCATTAAAAAGTAAGTTCTTACGTAAATCACCAGGAATATATAACGCCCTTACGAATATTTTTTAAATATTTTTATCATTTTTGAATTATTCAATATTTTTTAAAATTAAATTTAAACTAAAATTATTTTTTACGAAACGCATATTTATAGCGTGTAAAAATGTCAAACATCGTAAATAGATAACATGGCTTTTAGTGTATTTTTACTACTTAAGTTACAGTAATATAAAAAAATTGTGTTTTGCCAATAAGTCTATTTTGGTAGCCCAATCATAAGATATAAAATAAAATAGTATATAAAAATCAGTCAATAATTTTTTTTTACAATCGTCTTCATATAGATTAATAATAGTATATTAACTACTCACAATTTATTTTTAAACCTCGTTGGCCGTCCAAGCTGGTTGTTTTCTCCCAGAGCAATTATCAGGTTCGGGGTTGGCTTGTAGCGCCCCTTAATTGAGCCAAAATCCTCCCAAGTCGCCTTTAATTGCTTTCCTTTGTCTTAAATCAAGAGCCGTATGTCAGTGACAGCAAAATACCGAAGTGAAAATACATTTCTAGGAGATATATCCTGAATATTTTTTTAAATCCATGCTATACTGGGTGGAAAAAATCGGGTAACGATTTAATATCTTTAAAAGTATTTAAAAAATAAAACTAAAACTTTGTATGTTGATTTTGAGTGACTAAATCTACTTCCTAAACTACGTTTTGACCATTGACCTCCAAGGGGGAACGGTCCACCAGGAGTAAGAAGAAAATCTCAAATGTAAGCATACGTAAATATGTATGTAAAATTAAAGGACCCCCAGAATAGACAACAAAGTGACAAATCCGACTTTAAAAGGATAACCGAGTGAAAAAATGCATGTGATGAAATTTTTATAAAAATCATATTGCTCAAAACAAAAAAATGCAATAACCACCAACCTTGAGGTCGGTTTTGTGATAAATTGCTCAGAATGCAAAGCCTTTTAAAATTATTTATCATATGACGTAGGCTAATGCAGTATCATTTTTGCGCCCCATTTAACTTACCTTTTTTAACTGTATGCTAAGATCAAGGTGTTTCCTAGAATTCTAAAATCTAGTTTCATAGCACCCATACCTAAGGCTGGTGACCCTGCGAATGTCACGAATGACGCCCATTGCGGTCCAGTCAGCCCTCGCCAAAGTCTACGAGTCACTGGTCCTAAGCAGGCTGTCCTTTGCAGTCAAGATCGTTCTTTCTCCTGTACAGCATGGCTTTGTGAAGAGGAGATCTGTCACATCAAACCTCCTTCTAATTCAAGATGATATTGTCTCCTCTTTTGGAAAGAGTAGCCAGGTCGACTGCACTTATCTTTTGCAAAGGCTTTTGACACGATTAGTCATCCAACCACCTGATTGCCAAACTCGAGACCTTGGGGATATCAGGTTCTCTGTTACGTTGGCTTAGAAGCTACTTGGTTGGATGCTCTCTGCTCGTGAGATTCAAGGGTCAGCTGTGTGCGCCTTTTACTCCACCGTCTGGCGTCCCACAGGGCTTCTTGCTTGGTCCGATCCTCTTCTCATTTTTCATGAATGACCTCCAAGATGTCACCTCCAGCTCAATATTGCTAATGTTTGCAGATGATGCCAAAGCATACGAGGAGAAATCGTCAAAAATGGATTGCCAGTCATTGCAAAGCAATCTCAACAGTATTGTTAGGTAGTTTCTCTTAAACGATATCGACTTGAACATCTTGAAATGTTCTACTATTACTTTTATAGATGCATTAATCCCATCAATTTTGAATACAACTTCGAGGGATATGTCTTGGAGCGTTCCGACAAGATAAAGGATCTTGGAGTGTTGATGTCCTCTACCTTAAACCCTGAGGCCCATATCTTTGTTATTTGCACTCCCTTCATCAGATTAGTTGGTTTGAAGTTGAGTTATGCCTACAGAGAAGTGCCTGTTCAGGAGCTTCGCAGTCACCTTGAACTTCCCTTCCTCTCAACTAGGAGTTTGATAGCTGATTTGGTCATGCTCAAGAGGATAATAAACTCTACTTGTGACTGACCTGACCTATTGGCTCGTCTGAACCTATACTGTCCTTCGTTCGACCGACTAGGACTCCTCGTCTGTTCCATCGAGAATTCCAAGCAAGGCAATACACCTTCAATAGCCCAATTCTTATATTTCATCGCTTGGGTAACAGTCTCCCAGCAGAAAATGATATTTTCCACGTGACCAATGGACAGTTTAAGAGAGGACTCCGCCAGGTGCCTCTGCCGGCTGATCTGCATGAACATGTTTGCTTACTGCCAATGTTTAGTGTTTTTTTTTTCAAATGTTAAAAGTGTTATTACTGTTGATGTTATCTGGCATGTTTGTAGTATCTAAGTTATTTATTTGCATATTTTTTACTTTTTAATGTATATAAAAGTGCACAGTGCATGTATAGCCTGCCCTATTTATTGTCTTTGTTTAGTGTTATTTCCAAATGTTTGCATGTGCAGTCTTGTTGATAAGCTTTGCTAGGCATGTATATAATGTTTAAGTAATTGATTTACTTTTCTATTATGTACGTAATAATTATATTTCCAATTATTTATACTTGTCTACTATTAAATTGCTCATTTATCGTCTTAGCTGCCAACTTGAATGATTTGATGATGGGATGTTAGCCTCCAGATTACCAATGAATACAATTAATGGTGTAAATACCCGATTAATGGTGATCCTTTTGTTGCGACGGCAACTAGTTTCAACTCAGGTCGGAGTCATCTTCGTGCTTCACTTCATATGAAGGTCGTAAAAATAATAAAAAGTTTAATAAATAAACACGGAAACATATCACACAGAACAAACGACACGACAGACACGAACACAGACCTACGACAAAACAGTTAAAAAAGACGCAAACCCGGCGGCGGTAGAGTATAGACAAAAACCTAGTCTAGGAAAAACTTCACTGGCCTACGTCATATGAAACATCATTTCAAAGGGTTTTTTTATGCTACAAATCTTGCCTCTTACGGGCAAGTGCATCGTTTAGTGTTATTAATTTTTTTATATGTAAAAATAGTGTAAACAAAGTTATTTCATTATTTGTTTTCAGCAATATGATTTGTATGCAAAATTTGATCTCCTGACATTTTTGACTTGGTCGTCCCTTTGTTGTTTGGTTTGCGGCATTGTTCCTTAATCTTAGATACCTTTAATATTATGTACATATGGCATGCTTACATTTAATATTTTTACTCATGACTCCTTCTGGACCGTCCCCCTCTTTGGGGTTTTAGTACAATAAATACTTTATGAAGTAGATTTTGACAACCACAATCAATTTGCATAAGTATGTAGTTAATTACTTAAATATTTAAAAAGATAGATCGACTCCAGACGTTTTCCCATCCTGTATATTTATGTATTTTTTTAATCATTTGAATACTACTTTTTTATTTTATTACGTATCGCTTTGTGTAACCAACTATATGATAATTAATAATAATGAATTATATATAATGATTGATAGACAGCACAAACACTTGTTATATTACAATAGTTTAAGTAGTCCTCATAGATTATTACAACATATTAACATACATGAATGAAATTGGATCGATCGTCAAAACTGTTAACTAAGCTTTTAACTTTTGTTAGATTAAAATGTGTATAAAATAATGAGCTTCATATTAGTTTTCGACGTCAACTGCTGTTTCGTTTTCAACACTTTCCGGTACATTGCTCATGTTGATTCATTTTGGTACTAACACGACAAAACTATGGTGCAGATACTATTTTCATTAGTTGAACTTGAAGCATTATGGCTAATCTTTCAGTTTCAATGGTGGACGACGGAATTCAAGTTTAAACTTGTATCTCACATTCTCATTATCATAAAATTATCATGCTCGTGTGTATCTGAGATAAGCTATCTGTTGAGAGGTCTGAGTGCCTCGGGAAGTGTTCTAAGTGGTGTACTTGACGATCTTTATATTTACTTTAATGGCCTACTAGAACAATTTCCGTATTAACCATTAGATTTTTATGTAATCTCATATTTAAAAATGCAATAAGTAAACTGTACTTGAGTATCCTCTCCTATAAATACGACGAAAAACGCAAAAGGTAGTACAATTAAAACAAGATAGAGGGGTTTTTTGTACACTTAAGTATTCTACTTTCACAGAAAAACATTAGGTATTTTAATTTGGTTTTAACAGAACATTTTATGAAAGCTGTCTGATAATTCAAGATCGTGGTAACTTTAAAAGATATATGAAGCCCAAATTTGCACCGCACCTTAGCCAGCATTAAGGCTCGCCCACACCGAAGCGGGACATCTGCGGGACGCGAAACGACTCATCAGTCAATTTTTATTAGCATTGCTAGAGCGTAGATGTGACGAATTGTATGTGTTTATGTGCTGTATGTGTAGTTTTGTGGGTGGTACTTTGCTATGAGCCTATAACGCCACAATATAAAGAAGCTTTTCTATTGCTAGCAATAGCTGATAATGAAGATAGTGCCGGGAGAGTGAATTCCACGTGGATTCAAGAGATTAATCTATCAAGAAACTCACTTGGAGAATACCACACTCTGATGCCAGAACTAAGAAAAGATGGGAAACAATTTTATATATACTTTAGGATGACGATATCGTGTTTTGATGAACTTCTGAATTTTGTAGTCGAGGACATTGAAAAAGAACACACTCATTACCGAGAACAAATCAGTCCTGAAGAACGCTTGGTCGTTACACTGAGGTTACTGAAAACTCATTTCATCTCTTATTTGATAATTTGCCCATTTTTCGTCAATAATTCAACATTCATCACATCCTAAAATGCAAAAAGCAACTTAGTAAAACTAAGTGTTACTTAGCGTACTTAAATAACAAATTATAGTAAATAAAAAATAAATTGTTGGAAAAATTATAATGCAGCTTAAGAATTAATAATGTATGAATATATTTTTCATTTACTTTTGTTTTACAATATTTTACTTAACATAAGCCTTGTATGTTATTGACGTTTACGTTTCAAGATTAGGTTCTTGACATGGTGAATGTAGATGCAATTTTAATCTGATAAAATACAACGTTATTCAATATTTGAATAAATATTATGATACTAGCAAGTTAAACTTTATGTAAGAAATTCAGTTGTTTTTTCAAATTGCTTTTTTCAAATGTTGCTATTTCTATTATCCTAAAAACCGTAAAAAAATAAAAGTACTCCACCAACTGCTCAGTGAACAACTCACTACACTCATCTTCAGCCACCTTCGCTGATGTCTGGAGACCGAATGAGCTCATCGTCCCGCGCGGTACCAGCGGGAATATCCAAAATGTTCCAAACTTGCGGGACGCTTGCGGGGCGATCGGGTATCGCAGTGGGACGGCGGCAGCGGTACCGCTCTGGTGTGGGCGCTCAAATTTAATAACATGCGTTTGAAAATCCCGCGCGGGACATCGTCCCGCAACCGTCCAGTTCCCGCAGGTGTCCCGCTCCGGTGTGGGTGGGCATTTAAGAGAGGAAGTAGTCATTAATAAAGATATGCTAGCCTTTAATGAAATATAAACGGACATACAAAAACAAAACAAAACAAAATCCTTTAAAATAAAAAAAATAACAATATGCATATAAAACTTGACGAAATGCATACCAGATAGTTGAAGTAATAAAATATAATTAATTGTAATTGATATATTACAGTTACCATTGTTCCATTTTGCTAAATAGTAACTACTTACACTTTAGCTCGATAAAGATTTAGATTTTTGGTTGAAAAATGATATGTTTTTTATTAATTGAAAACTTACATTCAATTCCAAAAAGTAGATGTTTTAAATATGACAAGCAAGTGAAGCAATTATATACTGAAGTGCGATTTCTTGCATAATACATAATTATTGGTCCTGTGTAACAATAGACATGGTAATACCACAGATAACATATAGATAACTCTACAGTGATACACTAGTATTTTTTTATTTCAACAGATACAAAACCCCCCGGGTTTAGTGTAAAAAGTATAAACTAGAATCATAGTTGGTATTTCAAGCCTTCAGTTTTTATGTCTTTGGTATAAAACCTAACAAATAAACAAAAGAATGGTCTGTCAGGTTTAGTATGCAAAATGAAACGAATTCATAAAAATTAAAAAATTAAATGCACGTTGTATGGAGTTCAACGACTTACAAATGTTAACAAGTAACACTGCAACAGTCTCAAGACACTTACAGTTTATTGGCGTCTGTGAAAATGTGGTAAACAAGACTATTTGTTTCCTGGTGGATGATATTTTGTCGCCGAGATGTTTTACATCACAGTATATTACAAGATTAAAGTGTATCTATACAAACTTAGGGGTTTTATAGGTTTGATGATAATTTTCTTTGACAAACTGTAAACTGAAATGTGAGTCTTGTCTTCGTTTTATATTGGTTCTAGAGTGTTAAAAACCCTTGGTTTGTTTTAAGTACTTTTTTTTGTTTTGCTTGTGTTTTATATGAGTCAATCACCGTCAGTATATATTTGAGCTATAGTCCTACTCATCGTTGTATTCTCTACTTACTTGTGTCAATAGTTTGCAGGCATAATAGAAGATGACAGCCAGTAAGAATAAAAATTGCCTACTTGTTCACTAAGTAATCAACTCCAGTCAGTTGAAAAATTTAAAACCATAAAATGAAGTTTTTTAGGGAATATTTAAAGAAAAGTACTTAGTACTTAAATATTACGGAGAAATTTTAATTAAACTAAATGTATTACTCTTACCTCTAAATAATTGTTGGTAAAATTATGTTTGCAAATTTACCTCCAAAAATACTTTACAGTATTTAGTATACTATATATTTATTATTCACAAGTCAACTTATTTATGTACCATAAATACTGTAAAATTAATATATTCCGTTTGAAATTTTAATACAAGATTATTAATATTATGAGTTTATTTTAAATAGCAAGCTTTAAAGTACTTTAAGGTACTAGAATGAAATCGCTTGAGAAATAAATATTGCACTTTTGTGATGTATTGCAGTTACGATAGTTATATCTTCAACCAGACTTTATTTGATTGAATTTCTTGCCCTATAAATAGCCAGACATCAGCCTTACAGCTGACACCGTCGTCCCGTTTCGAGTGAGAAGGGAGGTGGTCACATCAACTCGTGCCGCCAAATACCTTGGGGTTATGGTGGACACCAAGTTAAGCTGTAGGGATCAGATCTTCCATACGGCGGACAAGGCCGCTAAGGTAGTCACTTACCTTAGTAGCTGATGGCCAATGTCGAGGGTCCCCGATCCAGCAGAAGACGTCTGTTGATGTCCGCGGTCCAGTCCGTGCTCCTTTACGGGGCAGAGGTGTGGGCAGGCGCTCTAGATAAGGAGTGCTACAGGTTGCGACCCGCCCGGGTTCAGCGTCAAGCTGCGCTCCGGGTGTGTTTCGCCTACCGGACAGTGTCCGATCCTGCCGTCCTGGTGGTCGCCGGAGTCATCCTTGTCAAGCTCTTGGCAGGGGAGAGGAAAGCGATTTATCAGAGACAAGGCGAGATAGGCAAGGACACGGCAAGAACAGAAGAGAAGAGCGCTCCCGAACCTTTCAGCAGTGGCAACACAGCTGGGAGCACGACACCCGAGGACGATGGACTGCGCGACTCATCGAGAAGGTCCAACCATGGGTGGAAAGGCGGCATTTCGAGGTGGACTACTACCTCACGCAGTTCCTGACAGGTCACGACTATTTCAAGTCGTACCTGAACCGGATGGGCAAGACCGGTTCACCGGATTGCATCTACTGCCCGGGCGTTCCCGATGACGCGGAACACACGTTCTTCTGCTGTTCGCGTTGGGAAAGGCCCCGCCTGGAGGCCACAAGAAAACTCGGTGTTTTTTCGGTGGACACGGTCTGCCAAAAGATTATGGAGGATGAGGGCAACTGGGATTGTTTGTCACAGTTCGTCCGGGACATCCTCCTGGAAAAGAAAACCGATTTGGACCACGAAGTGGCCCATATCCCTTGACCGAACGGCTGGATAAGGAGCGAATCCCATGGGCGTAAGCCAAATTTAGGCCTAGCCTGACGTAAAGTGATAAACAATTACAGGTTAGAATCCTAAAGCGTAGAGGAGGTATTTTAGTGGGTAAACCCGAACCCGTTTTTTAGGGGAGCCCCACACTACAGGCTGGCCACCTGTGTGCGTAATGCATTTTTCCGCCTCTCCCTCCAAAAAAAAAAAAAAAAAAAAAAAAAAAAAAAATAGCCAGACATGGAAATAGAAATATAAGCAGATATCAAATGGTTATTTTTTACATTTTAATAGTTTCAAATGGAAAAGTTTTATATATTTTTATGTTCAACTATGAATTTAATTTTTATTTGAGATAGTCTTTTAAATCAAATAGAATAATGTTTGCATATTGCTATACCACTATTTTGAGACAGGGATCTCACATAGTAGGTATTTTAACCTGAATATGGATGACAGAATAGTGTACAATGATTGTGGCCCGATCTTGTAGTTATATGGTATATGTAGTATCCTGTTAGATATACAGGGTGCCAGAAATATCCTAACCCATTATAAACATACACATTAATAAACTAACACATTATATGTTATTAGTTTCTTAAGTTAATTCAAAATCAAAACAGCCTCCTCAGTGTAAGTGCCACCATCTTCACCATCACCATTGCTTTCTGTCTCGGGCGTTTAGTTTCCTTCGAAAGGCACAAATAATATCTAATAATATAATAGTCTCCCGTTTCCAAACCTTCCTACCCCCCACCTCCACAACAACTCCCTAGTGTGAAGTGAAGGCAGAGGCGGTGTCTCGAAGAGTGATTTACGTATTCAATTAGTGTTAACTCGCGGGACATTTAATTTAGTTCCATTAGTCTCATAAAATTAATTTCCATTACGGGCATTGAACTTTTGATAACTAACCGTCATAGACATTTGGTAGTGTTTTAATGTAATTATTTAGTTGCTGCATTCAGTTTTGTAAGCCATTTTATTTTTTTACTAGGAAATTTAATGAAACAATTTTATTTGAAAGGAATTTTTACATTTACTTACAATTAAAGAATTCATTTTTAAAAAATAAAACAAGTAAAAAAGGGAAATTTAAGTAAATAAATTATTTTTAAAAATATTAAAGAATAACTGTCCATTTTTATAAAAATCATATTACTAATGAATATGCCTAATGAAATCATATGCCTAGGTAATGAATATCTCAATACACTTTTAAAAACGCAAAGATAATAATGGAATATAATAATGGTTATTAGGTAATGGAACATTAATTACTGGAACTTTTTTCCGTACGATTGTTTCCCTCAAAAGTGTATAATATTTCAGTGAAAACTATCTCCATGTATAAGGTAAAAAAATTTTGTTAAAAACATCTTGATATGATTTTGCGTTACAATAAAGGGACTAAACTAGCATGATAAAATTTTAATTTGTAGAAGCTTTGAGTTAATTGATCTTTTGTTTGCATTAGTTTACTCCAAATTAATGTGAAATACATTACTTTTACTCTGTTGACAATCAAGCTAGTTTCAAGAATCCTTTTAGCAAAATCTGACATGATTTAATATCATCAATGTTTGTAAAATTTTAATAAATATTAGAAAGTTAGTATTTGTGTTATTTATTAAATAGAACGTTCATATAAATTTGCATTTCTGTGTAAAAGTGAACATAAAATTAGTAATTTAATATTAAAATTTATTTATTAATACAGAATTTTAACAATAAAAACGGCGGTTTAGAAACAGTGTTGGGTGCTGGTCATCATGACAACTTCCTTTTTTACAGATCTTTATTTTTCCTATCTACCATACCCTTTTATATTTATTTTAATCATCTGTTTTATTTTAAACCAAATGTTTTAATTTTTATTATTGTTTACAATTAATTAGTCGTTCTTGGTTCTCTTTCAGTTTTACAAATCATCATGAATTTTTTCCCATTTTAAATTACAATATTATGTTGCATTCTTTTATCAAAACCTTCCCCTTCTGCACTCAATCCGCAGATTAAACTGATATAATCTTCCATCCCACCTCAATTTGCATTCCATTCCATTCAATAAACTTTTAACTAATGTTTTTTGTTACATCCCGCATATGACCAAACCAGTGATAGTTTTAAAAAATAATAAACAATTCTGCATTGTGAAAAGAAAACACGAAGATTACCAAAGAAGAAGTATCAAGAACAAAGCGAAGAAAGGAAGGTAAACTAACGGACAAGTAAGTGATCAAGTGTAATTGTGTGTAAAATTGAACATGAACTTGAATGTAAACCATCACTGGCATAGCCTTTAATCAAACAATCATGTTTCAATTGCAATTATAGTTCAAATTATATATTTTGTTAAGTATTTCAATTCCAAGTATTGTTTCCATTATTCCTTTTATCATTTTTCATCATTGAATGAATTATTTTAACACATTATTTCCTTTTGACTCAGAATAGTGAGCCTGGTCCTTCGTTCTATATTAGCTTAAATCCTCCAGCCTAGGGCCATACCGTACAAAAATTGTGTAGCACTTGTGACATTATAGTATGACTAATTCTTATTACACAGTATAATAACAGTTTTTCACCGACATATGTTGTCTAACGACCCAAATTGTTACGCTTATTGACCTCGCTTATTGTTACGTGCAGCAGTCGTGTTACTGTTACGTTCATATGTCTATTATTGCTGTTATGTTTCGTTATGTTATCCCCTACCTAACACAACACAAACATCAAATGTGTGAGCATGCGATTATATGCCTTCACTCTCCATTATGTCAATAAAAAATAATGAAATGCTCTCATGATACGTTATTTCTATTATGTAAGGACCAAATTTGAAAGAATATTCTCACTTTAATGATCTCTTTCATATTAACAAATTAAAAGAAATCTATTAATTTAATTCGCTTTAGTCAGCGATAGGGACGTCATACACTTATTTTGTATCAATTTGGATGATTCTGGTTCAATTTTAGTACCTCTATTTTTCTTAATTTATATGAATGATTCGTAGAGTTTTTTTCGCACCAAATTAATTATTTTTGCAGATGACAACACTGCTTCAGTGAAAGCCCAAAACTTTTAAATTATAACAGTCAAAATTCAGTTACTGAGACGCTGGTTCAGATGAATACGTGGTTTCCCACGAATGGTCTATTGGTAAATAATTGAAAAACTGAATAATTTTTTTATCATCTTCAGAGACAGTGACTGCCAAACTAATAAATTCATTTGGGTGTATGTGGATAGTAAATTAAATTGGAATGCCCATATAGATTATTTTTCTCTCAAACAATTTCGTTCATTTTCATATGATTTATCCGTTTTATCAAGGTGTTTCTTCATTTGAAACCCATAAGAGAGTGTGTTTTGCATATGTTGAATCAATTCTCCGATATGGAGTAGTATGGAGTAGAATGAGTAGTAGGTGGTAACCCAAAAAGCAAACAGTTTTTTATCAGTCAAAAAAGAATTATCAGTACTCTCTATAATGTACCGTTAGAAACGTCATGTAAACGTATTTTTAGAAATTTAAATAATCTAACCTTTCCTTCTCTTTATATTCTAGAGATTCCAATCAAAGTCCACAACAACTACAGTGAATAATTTTTCATCCACATCATACCTGCAACACTAGACATAGACAGGTTTTTAACTACCCTATTTATAGAACCTCAGCTTTGGAAGGTCCCTTTTACTTAGGTCTAAATTATTATAATAAAATTCCAAACTTGCAAAAATGTCTCTGCAGCAACAGTTTCAAAATCGAAAGCAAAGAGAAACTTTTAAGTAAGGTATACTGTTCAACAACCGATTTCTGCAAAGATAAAAAAAAAACAATCACAATGTGTAATTTCATATCATAGTAACGTAGTGTAATATGTTTGATAAGTTGTAAAATTTATTTAATTCCGTTAAATTTTAATTTCAGGTGAGTTAATTAAGGTAATTTATCTACAGTATTTAGAAATGAGTAAAAAACTTCTTATTTGAAACGCATTACATAATTAAAATTAAAATGTTAACACATAACTTTTATCCAAATATAATAGTAGAGAAATAATTGTTTACATCGCAAATATAATTGCTATCAGTGTAAGTTTTTTGTTTCAACTATACAAACTTACACAAAGTTTGTGTTCAAGTGTTATGCTTAAAATATTTTCGCCGTAACACTAACTGGTGATTATTTCAACCACCTATAAGTTAAAAAAAATTTCACTACTAAATATGCTGAAGGTTTTGACCATTTTCATGACACCTTAAACTCAATGTTGAATGAGTTATTAATAAATTCAAGTTATGGCCTTCATAGATCTATTTCTCGAACAACGAAACGAGTTTATACTGTGTGAAGTTACCATTAGGTGCACCCTTAGTGCTCCGTTAGAATACAAAATATAACATTAAGACATTCTTGGGGGGAAACATACAGTTAGAATACGAACAAAATGGCTTTGTTTACATGCTCCTCTTAGTTAAATGGTTCATTTACGTATAAACCTCATGTACCTTGAACTAGTTCACGTAAATGTTATTATGTTGAACATAAATACAAGAGGATATTTTAACGTCGAATGTCTTCACATTGATCATAATTTTTATTATTATTTCTATAAAAACGGTTAAGACCCGAACATAACGAATAAAAGCAAATTTTAAGAACTATGGGTAGGTGGTGTGTAACCATTATCTGTGAAATCCTGGTTCTGGCTTTGGTAGTGAGAAGAACATAAAAACCAATTATTAACTGTGCAAATAATTATCTTTGATATTGCTGACTTTCCTTGAGAAAAATGATAACTGCGTACAAATTGTGTTGAATTTACATTTTTTATTAAATATTTTGTGTACCGACTCAATAAAAAAATATATGTATGACTGTCATAGTGATGAATTATTTTTAAAATATTTTAGGTAACAGAACCTGAGTGTTTCATGCGATATTTTAGAATGACGGGTTAACTTTTTGGTTTGGATTTAAGTGAAGGTCTGTAGAAATATTTTACACAGTAACATTTTTTTAAATCAATAAACCTTCATAAAATTTATTTTAATGCTCGTAACTCATTTACTATACTTTATAGCATGAGTTAAAGAATTGAAAATAATCTTGCTAGATGAAGAGCGAAGAAGTTGTTCTCATAAAAGATAATAGAAATGTCGCAACGGATTTGAAGGTTACTTGTAGTAGCTTGAAGGTCTTTGAAATATAGGATTCCAGCTAATCTTTTTCGTAATGTTAGTAGTTTCAGTTGTTTTGTCCTGCTGAAAGAACAAACCCTTTCGTTATGTTAAGAAATATAAATATTTATTTACTCACTGTAAGTAGAATATATATTACAAAAATCCATTTTTATTCAATTGTACCTTTTAGTAAGAACGATTTTAAAATTATTTAAATTTTTTTGATTGGTAATAAAATTGAATAAAAACATATTGCTTCATCTTAATCTTTTTTATAATCTTGACTACTTGGAATTTATTGGTTTTCTACCACAAAAAGATATGGCGAAAGCCAAAGTTGGCCTAGTGCTAATGTAATTGCGATAAGCGATTCCGGGATAGCGTCTAAAAGGGAAAATGGGGCTTTTTAATAGGTAGTCTAGCATTATTTCTTTTCTAATTGAATAAATTGTGTTTATAAAAGAACAAAACCCAATAAAGTGTTCATTAAAGACCAATATGGTCATTATCAAAGAAACAGTTTTACGAGACAAAAAAAAATTAAATTATAAATATATACATTAACTTTAACTTTTTCATTACTCCTAAATTAATTATTGAAGCAGTTGTTTCCTTTAAAATAATTACGCTTTAAAGAACATGGGAAGAACTGGATAGTCGGGTAGGCAGTGAAAAGTTACTCTTTCGTCAGAATACATAATTACGCTAATTGTGGTAATTATTACATAAATGTGATTAAAGTACTTTTTTCTTTCATTTTTTTAACATAAAGCAGGACTCATAAATTACCATGATGATCATGATATAAGGAAAAGTTATTCTAAACAAAAAAATAAAATAAATATTTTAAAAATATCGTTAACCTTAAACTTCTACTTCCAGAATTATTGCAGCAATTATTTCCATCACACTCGCCGTAAACGAAACTAGATGGGAAGAACTGGATAATTTGCTGAGCAGAGATTAGAATAGTGATCATATTGTACGTCAAATGATGCAAATAAAGTTAGAAACCTACCCTTTCGTCATAATACATAATTAGTAGTTAGATTTGGTTACTTCTGGCTCAGGTCAGCTGCCCCGGAAGCCACGTGCCGGGGCACATAGCTTCCGGTCGTATATTAAATGAGGGGTGAGGAGGTGGGGTGAGCGTTTGAAGTAGATTTGCGCATAAATTAAAAGTTAGTTCAAGACTGAAATTCAACAATTTGGGAGTGAACTAAATGCGCGCATAAATTAACCGGGTTCAACTAAAACTTCGCATAAATTAAAAGTTAGTTCAAAACTGAAATTCAACAGTTGAACAAAAGTAGAAGTTAGTTGAAAAGGAGAGGGGATAATTGCTTCAAGGTCATCCGGAGGAAGTTTTAAAAAAGACTGAACTTCTAAGAGTTCAGTTTAACGGCGATCGTCGTACAGGTCAGTCGAAACCGACGAGCGACCGAAGAATAGCTTCAAGATCATTCCTCGCCGTCGAAGACACATCCGAAACTTGGACAGGGTCCTGTGGATTCGGTGAAGGCGAAGTTCTCGGAGGATTCTCCCTCGGGTGGGTAGTAGACGATATTTCGTGAACTTGTACTTGTTCTTGGTTTGTATCCATCTTCTTGTAGTGTGTAATTTAGAGCGGAGTAGTTGTCGGTCGAAGAGCGTATAGAAGAATGAAACAGGAATTGTCGTGAGCGCACTTATATAAAGAAGGGTGGGGGTAAAATATGAAAACCTGCTGAACACAGTCGATAGGTGTAACAAGTTCGAAGTTGTGGAAACGTAACATCGAACGCAAAATGTTGTGAATAACATTATCATCAACGTGAACCTGCGAAGTTCTAACAGAGTATAACGGGTTAAAACTTAATTTCTTCCTCACTTTTGTTAAACTTGTTTTAGTCTTTGAAACCGATGGTTTGTAATTATTTCGTAATATATGTTGTGTCCGCAAAAGTTTCAATTTCAAACATTGCGTATCCATCACAAGAAGTATGTCAGACGTGTAGAAGTGAGAACAAGACAAATGAATGAGATATAACGTCGAGCACGCGAAGGTGATTCAAACAGGACGACATGTGCTAATGTAAATGAAACTCCAGGTTAGTAGCAATTAGACTTGTATAATGAAGTTGGCGAAACGTATATGTAATGAGTAGGAAGGATGTGAACAACTCAAATGCGAGTTAATTAATGGTCGCGGCGCGATGAACAATCTCCTTTTTATAACGGCTATCGCGTGGGAAGATCAGTTCCGCATGAGCGTCCAAGTGGAACCTCCCGTGTTCACTCAAGCGGAACCCCCCCCCCCCCGTGACTAATCAAGCGGAACCCCCCCCCCATAAAAAATGGAGATTAAATCCCCCCCCCGGTGTTCACTCAAGCGGAACCCCGCCGGGTCGATGACCGGTCAATGGCCGGTCACGACCGGTTGCTAACCCCATCTAATTACCACACTTCACATCCCATGCCAGCCATGAACTACTATTGTTTGAATGAAACAGAATTAAACATGGCAGCTACCATGGAAAATTCTAACCTCAAACCTTGGTTTTTTACGTCACTGCGCATGCGCCGCTCCCACTCCTTCGTTTCATTTTTATGCTGCTATAACTTGTACTGGAGTGAGCCAACTTCACGCTACGGCGCCTAGTCATGTATTACTCACTTTAGCGCTACTGCGAATGCACCTAGTCTGTATTACTCACTTTAGCGCTGCTGCGAATGCAACGAGTTCTCCGGATCGGAATCACTCCTCGCTATTGCGCATGCGCCGAGTCCTGTATTACTCAATTTAGCTCTACTGTGCACGGAAAGTTCTAACCTCAAACATTGGATTTTACGTCGCTGCGCATGCGCCACCCCCACTCCTTCGTTTCATTTTTACACTGCTGCGAACTGGAGTGGATTGAAGACCGTACTGGAGTGAAACAATTTCCCCACCACTGCATTAATTACCCCCACCACTCAAAAACCCGAGGAGCGATACGAGCCCGATTTTCGCGTCAGTCGTCAACGAGTTTTCATAGCGAAAAGTCGTTGGCGACTCGGTAAGAGGTTCAAATATATAGTAGGCCTATATATATTTGAACTTCTTATACTACGTTGCGTTCTTTAATGCAATGTGGTATGTGTGTGTGTGTGTGTGTGTAAATATTAGTTGTAAGTTGCACTTAATTTAAGAATTAATTTGCGCATTGCGATGTTAGTTATAAGTTGTGTTTAGCGTTAAAGGTGTATTAATTTTAAGAATAATGATGGTATTTGGTTGTGTTGAATTATTTGATATTTAATAATGATGTGTTGTTAGTTTTAAGTGTTGGTATTTATAATTAATGTTGTTGTTTTGCCTTTCAGCTAGATGATAGGGGGTAGATTAACTGTAAATTCAGAAGTTCCGTTGAACTTCACTTAGAAGGGGTGGGACATCCGCAAATTGCGGACTAGGTTTTTGCATTTTGTTTAGGAATATGATGGGTGGGATTAGTTGGGTGGGTGTTAGAGTTGCGTTTCTGCATTAGGTGTTCCAGTTTCCCTTCGAATTCACGGTTACGGATGGACCCGGACCGGCCCGTTACGGATGGACCCGGACGGGCCAAACAAAATTGCGTCGATGTCCCTCGCAGAACGTAACTAGTGGGTTGGGAGTGGGAACCGTTAGGCAAACAGGGTGGTGGGAACAGTTACTACTGTTCCCATCACCTTGGTTCTTTATAAGTCTTAAATGACCTTGACCCACTTTCGGAAGGGTCAATGACCGACCCCCCCCCCCCCCCGTGTCCACTCAAGCGGAACCCCCCCCCCCGGAAAAATTAAAATGCCTATAACTCGATAATGGCTTAACGGATTAGGACAAGCGATACATCATTGAAAAGGTCTATGTAAGACGAACATTTTAGTCAAAGAAGAATTTAGTTATCTTATTTTAGTCAAAAGTTATGCGAATTATTTGAAATAAATACCCCCTCTCTTTCCTTCTCTCCCACCTTCCCCCACCTAACGGTTGTTAACCCTTCTCATTAGCATACCGTTATAAAAGACGCATCGACCACGGCTAACGTTTCATTCTGATTCCAGACGTTAAGCTGCGAACTGCGAACAGAACTACCACGATGTCATCCCTGCCGACTACAACTTCCACTACAGCCTGCTCTTCTATTACAAGTTCAACTTCTACTTCTACTACGGCTTCAACTCCAGTCAAGAAAACTCTTCGCTTGAAAAATGCTCCCGATTGGTATAAGAAGCAACTAGACTCGAAACCTTCAACTTCTGGAGCTCCTCTTCCCCCGGCCAACAATACCATACGTCGCAGCATATTTTCACCGCCTTCGTCTTCAAATGACTCCACACCGCCTTCAACTAACATGCCACCACCGCAGAAGCCAGCTCCTCGTCCTAATACCCCTTCATTTGAAACCTTGCTTCATTGTCTTAGTACACCTGTCATTCCACTGTCACCATTGCCTCCTACCCCACCACTTAATATTCCTAAAGATCACGCCTATCCTAAAAATAAATCTCCTAAGTCTGCTCCTTCAGAGCGTTTCCAATTATTAAAAGAAGAGCGTCGTAGGGCATTTAGCCGTCCCACTACTTGCCCTGAAGTGCTCGCTAGGGGAATTAAGAAAGGATCAGCTTGTGGTAGGAAATGTGTTAAGAACGAACGTTTCTGCCGTGTACATATCGTAAAACATCTTTCCGAACCACAACTGACAGAAATCCCCACTGTTGAAGACGATCCTGAAATAATATCCGTCAGAGGAGAGAGGCTTAAGAAAGGTTTGAGATATTTTTTTCTAAGTGTTGTTGACCACCAACACATATTGGCAAAATGTAACGGCAATAAATATAAAATTAAAGTTCCTGACAATTTGTGTAAAGAGAAGAGACTTAACAATTTAAGTTCTCAAGACTTTCTCCTCAGGGATAAAAAGGATCGTATTACAAGGTGGGGACGTAAACAGTAAATTCACATAGATTTTCCAAATTTTGCTAAAAATAATGGGGGAGAAACACAATGCGTTATAGCGTTGTGTTTCTCCCCCATTATTTTTTAACACTCTAAGTCTCGTGACCTACTTTTCAGTGGTTGTTGTACAGTTATATGACCGCTCTGACTTGCATAGCCAGTGTAGCTTCATATAGCGTGCAAAGAATGGTTCCTAATGAAATCTCATCAGCATTCAAAGACAGAGACTGTTGTTTTGCAAGTTAATTAGTCTTGAAATAATGAAGTAGGAAACGTATATGTAATGAGTAGGAAAGATGTGAACACCGCAAATGCGAGTTAATTAGTGGTCGCGGCGTGATGAACATTTGTCTTCATTATCACACAACGACTATCTCGTGAGAAGATCAGTTCCGCATGAGCACCCAAGCGGAACCCCCCCCCCCCGTGTTCACTCAAGCGGAACCCCCCCCCATAAAAAATGGAGATTAAATCCCCCCCCCCGAAAATTCAAATGGCTATAACTCGATAATGGTTTGATCGATTACGACAAGCGATACATCATTGAAAAGGTCTATGTAAGACGAACATTTTAGTAAAAGAAGAATTTGGTTATCTTATTTTAGTCAAAAGTTATGCAAATTATTTAAAATAAATATCCCCTCTCCTTCCTTTTTCCCCACCTCCCGGGTCACCTCTTACCCCTCTCATTAGCATATCGTTATAAAAGCGAAGCAAGCATTGTTCACTCCTTCATTCTGCTTTCACGCGCCACACTTGTTGTTTCGTCTCTGCCGTTATTATTTGCTTTAAAATGCTTCCTCACCATAGTGAAAACTTCAATCCTTCCGAAATTGCTGATGTTTTCCAACAGCCTGAAGAAGATGTGATAGATTATTATGATAGTAGCAGTGACAATGAAAATGATAGTAGCAGTGACAATGAAAATGATAGTAGCAGTGACAGTGAAGATGAAGATGTAATTGAACTTGATGAACAAATGAGACCAATCTACATCGATGAACAATTTCCTTTTGATACAATAGAAAGATTTATTACGGAAGCACACAAATGGCTAAATTTAGGATTCAATGTTATAATTGGTTCAGCTATTGTGTATAATGACAGTAGGTTCTTCTGTGTAACACCAAATACTAGAGAACGTATGTTGACTTGGCAGGATGATGTTATGAAGTGTTATGAGCTCGAAGTTAGCATTGGTGGCTACTTTGTCGCACAAGTGGTCTAATAACCACATTACCCTTCCCTCACCCCCACCCTATCCCCTCCCAATCCTTATTCCTTCCCCTTCCCCATTTTTAAAACTCATAAAAGGCGGACTATGAACCTCCAGGTTTTTAGTCTGTACTTGCACCGTCAAGATGAGTACTAGACTTGATGGTTTTATAGCCAATGATATTAATATATGGAGTTTGATAACAAACTTGCGTATTAAAATTGAAGAAACAATTATGGCAAACAATGGGATAGGAGTTATTGTTATTGTTTCATTACTAAGACATATTGATTTTTTGTATGATATAAAAGTAACAATCAACAATATTAATGAACTATTTCCCTGGACAATCTTTATTCGTGATGAAGTTGAAAAGCAGAAAATTATAGTAGATGTGCTAGCAATGAAATATAACCTAGATAGAGAAGAATAGCTACAAAATCTTCTCCCCACCTTCCTTCACGTTGTGCAAAAAAAGTGGGGGTAGAAGTATATAAGACTAAGTAAGCGATACATAGTTTGTTATTCGAGGTAAAAGAAGTGGTGAACAAATATGTTGTCTAAAGATACTCCATTTGTTAATTATTTTGAAGTTAAAAATGTTTATATTAATACAAATGAAATGGAAGAAGACAATATAGAAGAAAATTATAACGAAACTGATAATGATTCCACGATGGAAGAAGAAATGGTACAGTTTGAACAAGAACTTTTTGAAGAAATGATAAACGATAGTGACGAAGATATAGTTAAGGAAGCTATTGATACATTTATATTAGATTCATCGTTGGATTCACCCATATCACCTTTATTGTCTTCTGAATCCGAATCCGAATTGGACTAAGGTAGTTCCCCCACTTTATTATTCAAACAAGTCTTATAAATTGAGAGTTTTGTCATTAGTAAGTCAGCATTTGTTGGAGCTACATGTATGGTTAATAATGTCTCCTAGAGATAATTCTTTTATACAATTAATTGAAATTGTGAGACAACGAAATATTACGTTAGTTCAAGAAGAAGATGAAGTTGAAACAACCGACACAATACAAAATCCTGTAGAAGAAGCGATGGAAGTAACAGAAATTGATCAAGAACCTTCAATGATGGAAATGGTTGAAACACAAAATGAATCTCAAGATGTGGAAGAAACTGTTTCATATTCAGTTTTTTGGGAATTTGCGTCAAATATATTTGTTGTAATTCAAATTGAAGCTATTAATTCTGAAGAAGTGGTGGGGGAAAATTCTCCCCACCACTAGCTTAAAGTTGGTGGGGGAATGTTCATAAATGTGTTGGTTATTTGCGTAGAAGCTTATTCGTCAGGAAACTGTCGACTAAAAATGTTCAATCCTAACGCACCTACAGAACCTTCTTCGAGTAACTGTCTAGTAAAAACGTTTCGTGCTGTACCTTTTGAACCTTCGTACTATAAAATGATAGGTATTCATGAGATTGCAATCAATAATCAAAAACTGTTCAAAATATTCTGTTCTCGACTTGATAGAACCTTACGTTTACCACCAAATACGTTCACCTACAGGCTACCTCTGATAGACAAAGATGATGTAAGCAAAATACCAATGATTCAAGTGAAATTCCTGGAAGATGGAATTCTTGTTAATTTAAGAGAAGTATATCATAATGACTATTCGAAAAGAATAGCTTTCAACTTTCTTAAGGAAAATATAGGACGTGAAATATACCAGTATCCAGAACCATTTTACAGATACCTTTTTGAAAATGGAGCAAGTGTAACGGTGGAAATAAGTATTAAATTAATGTAATTCTCCCCACCACTAGCCTAAAGTTGGAGGGGGGAGTGCATAAATGTGTTGGTTTTCTGCGTAGAAGCTTATTCTTCGAGATATCGTTGACCAAAATGTTTCGTCATATTCCTTGTGATCCAACTTCTTCGTTAAGGGAGAATCAAAGATTGAAAAGACTAGAAAAGGAAAAACAAGACCGACAAGATATGAACATGGAGTTCAATCGACTACAATTTCAAATACCTGGAATTGCAATGGGAGCACCAAAATTGAAAACCCTACACTGGGCTGGAAGTTACATCAAGTATTTAAAACTACAAATCGAAGCAAGAGATTTAAAATTGAAGAAAGTGGAAATGGAAAATCGAGAAATGAAGAAACTAATATCACATATGTCTGGTAATACTACAGTTCAAAAAGGTGAAGAAGAAGGAAAAGAAATATTAGGAATCTAAATTATCAACAATCTTCTTAGAGAATGGGGAATAGATCACTTTGTGGTAATATAATAACATGCCACTTAGTGATCTATTCCCAGTTCTCGCTTGATATCCAATGACCTTGACCTATATAAAAGTGGTGGGGGGAAAATCATATAAGAAAAAGGTTTTAGATGTAACTATCAGTATAAGTCGAACACGATGGATAGGTTGTTGGTTCTGTGTTTACAAGTAATTATCAATAATGGGTTTCTTTACCATTACATTATGAGATCAAATGAGTGTCAAATACCTAAAGCAATTCGTGAAATGCTCATTGAATTTAAGAAAGACAATTATGGATTTGCTATCTATCTTGCTTATACTTTTAAAGATGGTACAAAAATGTGTCATGATTGTGGAAAAGCGTCTGTTTTAGATTTTGAACAATTCCAAGATGATGGAGGTAGGTTAGTTCATCTTGTAAAAGGTCAAATAATGAAATTCGAAACGTGTAATAACACTTGCGACATTTGTGCACAGTGTTTGTTTGAATTTATTAAGTATCGTGCATTCAAACCATAATACCCCTTCCACATATAAAGGAGAGGGGGGAAAAGAGTGGGGGTTATAATTAGGTGGGGGAACGTGTATAAATGCAGGTTGTTTGAAGAGAGTTTTATTATTGTTGCGGCATTAGAAGAAACATAATGGAATTCGAAGTGCGTCATTTCAAGATTAAATATGAAGAGTGGACCTCTGTTGCAAATTTCATATCATCGAAAGAGGAAGAAAACAAGTTGATGCAAGTGTATTGTTATATAGAAAATGAGGAAAGCCATCACAAGGTGATGAGCTATCTAAACAGACCGAATGTATCGTCGAGGAGTCCTGAATTTGTCAAATACTTGAAAGAGGAAGACGCAGATGTCACATTGGAAGTATGGTATAAAATTTGAAATGTGGAAAAACAAGTATAAATAATTATGGTGGGGGGAAGAATTTATAAGTCGGTGGTGGGGGAAATGTGATAAAAGAAGTAAAACTTAAAAAAAGAGTTCACTCTGTACGACAACAGTGAAAGATGACTGATCCTTCTGCAACACCAGTACTTTCAACTACAGATTGCCACCAAAACTTAGAACCGAAGATGTATTGCAATACTCCAACAACAAATTATTATCAAGCTCAACGGCCGCAAGTATCTCATTGTACTTCAACATCAGTGTTAAAAATGTCAAAACCATATCCAGATTGTATGTACGAGCCTATAACACCATCTTCGGCAAGACTAAGGAAAAACCTAAAAATGAGAGAAAGGTGCAAGAAAGAAAAGATAGAATTTGCAAAATTGCAACTAATAGTGCCTTCCATTCAAGTTGGATGTAGCAGACTGAAAACTTTAGAAAAAACTAACGCATATTTGTTACAATTGTTGGAAACTATTGAAGATTTGAAGAAGAAAAATGGACATTCTACCAAATAATATTCAAACACTCATTCCCCCAGAAAAACCAAAAAAAAAGATAAAAATAACAAAAACCCAAAAAAATTAGATGTAGAATAGAGAGCGAGGAATAGATCACTTTGTGGTAATGGACTAACATGCCACTTAGTGCTCTATTCCTCGTTCTCGCGTTAATACCATATGACCTTGACCTATATTAGTAGGGTGGGGGAAATTGAAAGTGGTGGGGGAAAGTGTATAAAAGACGAGTGTACTATAGTCGAATTATTCTGAAAGCGAACTTGTCACGAGTATGGACTTGACTACAAGTAAAGACAATAAGAAACAAAGGCTTCGGGAAATGGCTAAGGCAAGAGAGTCTAGAATAAAGTTTAAGTTTTACAGACTACAGAGATTGATTCCTGGTGTTATGTTAGGTGAAATACGAACAAGAACGGTGGATAAAGCAGCTGATTACATTAATGAGTTACATACAGAACTAATGATAAAACAAGCAAAAATAGAAGAATTGGAACAAATAATAAGACGACACATTGAAATTTCAAACAGTCAACCAATAAACTATGTAACAAAAGATTCAAATTAAACAAAAAAAAGGAAATGGATTTGGACTTTGGTTATTGATTGAACACTTCTTAGAGAATGGGGAATAGATCACTTTGTGGTAATGAAATAACATGCCGCTTAGTGATCTATTCCCAGTTCTCGCTTAATCTAAAATGACCTTGACATACTTATCAAAATATCATATAAGCCGAATCACAAAGAGTTATTCCTCATTTACTTGAAATGGCTCCTGTGGACAACACCGATTATCCAAGGAAACCTCTTATTGAAATATTGTATAAAATTCAACTAGACGATTTTAATATGGAAGAAGATGATAATAACAGTGAAACATCAGAAGTAGAAAGTGTAAATGATATGGATGTAGATCTAACAACATCAGAAGTAGGAAGTGTAAATGATGTGGAGAATGAAAATTTGGATATGGATGTAGTAATGTCAGAATCTTCATCATCGTTTGAATATGAAGAAGTACATACTGAAACCCCAACTGGAATAGAGAACACAAATGAACAATCAGTTAGTAGAAGATTAATGTTTCGTCCAAGACGTTTGTTTTCCTCGGATAGTGAAGAAGAAGAAGAGGATGATGATGATGAAATAGTGGTGGGGGAACCGTTATAAAAGCGGGACCGTCAGAGCCCATTTCATTTCTCGGCGAAATTTCGAAGAGTAAACATCGTCAACATGTATCATTGCGATAAATGTTCGGAATCGTTTCACGATGAAATTCTACTAGATATACATAAAGAACTAATTCACAACAACACAGAAGAAGATCAAGAACAACAAGAAGAACAAGAAGAACAAGAAGAACAAGAAGAAATAACAGCAACATCTTCAACTACTTTACCGAATCTACAAGTATTTGCTTTACCCGGTAAAGTAGTAATGCATCATAAGATTCAAAATGAAAACTTGAACTTAGAAGAATTTATTAGAGAAGCAAAACCAATCGTAAGTAAAACTTTAAAAGAAGAATTGAAAAGATTGAACTTTCTTAAATTTGGTTTACTACTAGAAGCTATGTTTATAAATGCACAAGAAGAATTATCACCAAGAGGATTCATAACAAAAAACCGAACCATCATGGAAAATTCAAACATTGATTCAATAGTCGAGAATTGTATAGAAGAAATATTAACTAAACTTCAGGAACACGAAGGAAGAGGATCCGGATGGAGTCTTACAAGTATTGAAGTATTAGATATAAGAGTTCACAAACACGGATATGGACTAATGGGATCTAGTTACATTCCTTTGCCAAAAATAATTGAAAATACAAAATCTTGTATTAATGTTCAAAATGAAGATAATGAATGTTTTCGCTATGCTATGACGACAAAGTTTGTATCACAAAATCCATGTAGACCCAACCAAGAATATGAAGACGCAAGACACAGGTACAATTTTCAAGGAATAACATATCCCGTTTCTACGAAAGATATATCAAAATTTGAAAAGAAAAATCCCGGCACGTCTATTAATGTTTTTGCATTAGATAGTTCAAACAAAGTGTATCCTTTACGTATTGCAAAAGAAGAGCTACCAGATCATACGGATTTACTACTACTAACGCGAGGAGATGTGTCTCACTATGTGTACATAAAGCAATTCGATCGTCTTGTTAATAAGCAACTTTCAAAAAATCGAAACAAAAAGTTGATTTGTAAGAGATGTTTTAATTTTCAACGAGAAGGAAGACAAGGAAGAGAATGGTTACAAGAACACAAAAGATTATGTAACAATAATTATGAAGCAAAGATTAATTTACCTTCGGAAAACAGAGCATTCGTTACATTTGAAAAGGTTCATCATCAATACCGTATCCCTTTAGTTGTGTATGCGGATTTTGAATCAACACTTGTTCCAGTTGAAGATGAAAATTGTGAAGCAAGAAAAAGTGTAAAGTATCAAATGCACAAACCAAACAGTTTTTGTTTAATGGTCAAATCAACATTATCAGAAGAACATTTAAACAGATATGGATTAACTTCAGAACCTCTAGTATATCGTGGTGAAAATGCGGAAAAATATTTCTTGATCACCTATATTCAATAGCTGGAAATACACAAAGATTATATACAAATATTGTACCAATGAAACCGATGGACGAAGAAGAAGAAATTCAACATGAAAATGCGACTCACTGTTTCTTGTGCAAAAATGATTTTACTATTGAGAATTATAAAGTTAAAGATCACGACCACCTCACAGGATATTACAGGGGTGCTGCTTGTAATAAATGCAACTTGAGCTATCGTTTACCACTATTTATCCCTGTGGTTCTGCATAATCTTAGTGGGTACGACGCTCATTTTATAATACCTGAATTAGGAAGAGACGACGGTAAAATCGATGTGTTAGCTGAAACTTCAGAGAAGTTCATAAGTTTTTCCAAAGAAGTTGGAAATGTCAAACTAAGATTCTTGGACTCCTACCGATTTTTGCCGTCGAGTTTGTCTAAACTTTCTGAAAACCTAAGGAAACAAGATTTAATCGAAACAATGAAGATTGTAAATAGCGACAAACTGGATCTGGTACTTCGAAAAGGTGTTTTCCCATATGATTACATAGACAGTTTAGAAAGATTTAATGAAACATCACTACCTCCAAAAGAAGAATTTAAAAGTAAACTGTACGACATGGATATATCTCAAGAGGATTATGATCATGCATGCAAAGTATGGAACGAATTAGGATTTAGAACATTGGGGGAATATTCAGATTTCTACGTTAAATTAGATGTGACTTTATTATGTGATGTGATGGAAGAATTTAGAAATACATGTTTTGCGTCATATGGATTAGACCCTCTTCATTCGTACACTTCGCCTGGACTAGCGTGGCAAGCCATGTTAAAAGAAACAAATTGTAAAATACAACTTCTTACAGATATAGATATGGTGTTGATGTTAGAATCAGGAGTTCGAGGAGGATTGACGCAAAGTGTAACACGTCATGTCAAGGCGAACAATAAATATTTGCCCGATTATGATGCATCAAAACCAACAACATTCCTGGGTTATTTTGATGCAAATAACTTGTACGGATGGGCAATGTCGAATCCCCTTCCATATGATAATTTCAAATGGATAGACCCAGAATCAATTGGAAACATAATGGATATACCGAAATATGGAGAAACTGGTTATATATTCGACGTCGATTTTGAATATCCCGAACATCTTCACGACGAACATTATGATTTACCACTTCTTCCGAAGACTGAAATTTCTCCAACTGGAAGATGGCCGAAATTATTGATGACTTTAACCAACAAGTCTCGGTATGTTGGACACTACTGGATGATACAACAGGCCTTAGACTTGGGATTGAAAATTACAAAAATTAATCGAGTACTACAATTCTCTCAATCTTGTTGGTTAAAACCGTACATTGACAACAACACAAGAAGAAGAGCCGCCGCTACATCAAGTTTTCAAAAAGATTTCTTCAAACTAATGAACAACGCAATATTTGGCAAGACTTTGGAAAACAAAAGGAAACATAAGGATATCAAATTGGTAACTGATCCAGTAAAACTACAGAAATTAGTGCAACAACCAAACTTTGGTTCATCTGTAATTATTAATGAAAATCTAGTTGTTATTTCCATGAACAAGAAGTCAGTTCTAATGGATCGTCCTTTGTATCTAGGAATGTCAATCTTGGATATTTCTAAAACACACATGTACGAGTTTCATTATAAGAAGATGGTTAACTATTATGGAAGAGAGAACATTGGTATTGCATATATGGATACGGATGCACTAATTTACTGGATTAAAACAAATGACATGTACGAAGATCTACGCACTTTTATGTATAAAGATGATTTCGACTTTTCCGATTATCCCAAGGACCATCCAAATTACGACTACGACAGAAACAAGAAAGTATTGGGAAAATTTAAAGATGAAACAAATGGTGTGCCGATGATGGAAATTGTAGCATTAATGTCCAAACTATATTCATTTCAACTGTACATAAGCGAAAGGAACGAACATCAAGTCACGAAGAAAGCCAAAGGAATAAAAACCTCTTTCCTGAAGAAGAACGTACAGTTTGAACATTATAAAAGATGTTTGTTTGAAAATGTTGAAACAACTGCAACATTTAACACCATAAGAAGCTTCAACCATCGTCTTTTCAGTGTGAAGCAAACCAAATCGGCATTGAGCTATAAGGATGACAAGAGATACATCCTTGAAGACAACATAAGAACTCTGCCATTTGGACATTACTCTCTAAACCCTATCGACCAGTAAACCTATTCTTCGTCCTCTACCTTCTTCCTTTTTTCCTTTCCGTAAAGAAGAGGGGACATGGCAAGCCCAATGCCATGTTCCCTCTTTTTTACACTAATATGAAATGGCCTTGACCTATATTCAAACTATATAAAAGAGAAAGAACTGTTGTACGGATCAGTATTTTTACAAGCGATGTGCAAGCAACACCTGAAGATGGAAAGTGTGAAGGACAAGATTGTAAATGAACTACATAAACCAGCAAGAAGAAGATTTCCAAGAAGAAGTACAATTATTAAGGGAATGAATGATCTGTATCAAGCTGATCTCATTGAAATGATACCGCACAGTAAATTAAACAAAGGTTTCAAATATATTTTAACAATTATAGACTGTTTTACTAAAATAGCTGACGCTTTACCATTGAAGGATAAGACTGGTAAAAGTGTTACAAAAGCTATGGAAACAACGATACAAAGAAATAAATTCAAAATCAAACATCTACAGACCGATGATGGAAAAGAATATTTTAATAAAGACTTTGGAGCTTTAATGAAGAAATATCAAATAAATCATTATTCTACAAATTCTGAAGTTAAAGCTTCAATAATTGAAAGATTCAATAGAACATTAAAAGGAGCGATGTACAAACAATTTTCAAAACGAGGATCATACGTGTGGTATGACATATTACCACAACTTATAAAAGAGTATAACAACAAATATCATCGTACCATCGGAATGAAACCTATCCAGGTAAACAGCGCTAATGCTAAGGTTGTATTACAACGCATCAGAAATAATACAACACCTAAATTGGAAAAGTTACAACCAAAAAAGTTTAAAGTCAACGATAAAGTTCGTATAAGCAAATACAAAGGTGTATTTAGTAAAAGATATCTACCAAATTGGACTAATGAAGTATTTACAGTTTATAAAGTGCAACCAACTATACCTGAAACCTACTTATTAAAGGATAACAAGGGTGAATTACTTCAAGGTGGATTCTACGGACATGAATTGTTGAAATCAACAGTCGGTGATGTATATCTTGTTGAGAAGGTTTTACAAAGGAAAAAGGATATGGTTAAAGTCCGGTGGTTAGGATTCGATAAAAGTGAAGACTCTTGGATTCCTTCAAAAGACCTGGTATAGTAACTTAATAGCTCATTGTGTGTTTAACCTTGACACAAGATGGAGATTGTACAACAAAAAGATCGATTTAATATCAATAATATTGATGAATTGACGGTTGACAATGATAAGTTAAATCATGGTAAACATGGTGAATTACTACCAAATACAATAAGATGTTTAATAACTGGTCCTTCAAATTGTGGAAAAACAAATGTTGTTTTTAACCTTATAACTAATCCTAAAGGATTGCGCTTTAACAATATATACATTTTTTCAAAATCATTGCAACAACCAAAATATCAATTATTGGATAAAGTACTTGCAAGTGTACCTGAAGTGCATTTCTACAAGTTTAATGCCAGTGAAACAATTATGCAACCAAATGAAGCAAAACCATTTTCTATTTTTATTTTTGACGATGTGTCTTGTGAAAATCACGACACTATAAGGAATTACTTCGCTATGGGAAGACATCATAATATCGATAGCATTTATATTGGTCAAACATACAGTAAGATTCCAAAACAACTCATAAGAGACAATGCAAATATGTTGATCATCTTCAAGCAAGATGAAACAAATTTAAAGCATATATACAATGATCATGTAAATGCGGATATGCCATTTGAGAAATTTAAAGAAATGTGTGGCAAAGCATGGAATGAGAAATATGGCTTTCTTGTTATTATGAAGGAAGAAGATATTAAAAATGGTAGATATCGTATAGGGTTGGATAAATTTGTATTTATGCGTTGAACTACCGATGCTACATCTAGTTACACGTTGAACTTCACAGTGTAAACATGGTGAATCAAGAAAAACTATTAAAAGAAATAAAATCACTCAGTGATTCTATTAGGATGAAGAATCGTGCATTGAGGATGGGTTTAAGTGAAAGAGAAGAATTTCTAGAGACTACATTTAAACCTATTACGGAACCTTTAAAACAGATATCAGAAACTATTGGTAAACCTCGTTATGAAGGAGATGTTTTACTACCAGTTTCTAAACAAGAAGTACAAGCATTAAAAAAAGAAGAAGATGATGATTCATATACAAGTGCTAGTGAGCAAGAAGAAACAAAAGAAGAAGAAGAACCAATTGTTGAAAAGGAAGAAGAACAGCCAATACCTGAAGCTGAACAATCTATTCCAAATTTAACTCAATTGAGTAGCGATATATTACAACATGGACCTCTTGGAAGAAAATATATAATGAAAATGCTACATGACATGAAATCAAACCCGAATTTGAGTAGATCACACGTATACGGAGCAAGAATTGATGGGAATGAATTAAAGATCGCGATTCAAAGCTTGAAATAACACAAGACGATTACATCATTATTGGTGAGCATAAATATAAAGGAACAAAAGGACTTTATGAATTAATTTTTAAAAACATACCACTAAGATATTCATCCAAAGATTTAAGTGTTTTTAAGGAAATTCTACAAAATACTAACGCTCATAAAAGAAACTACTTAAAGGATGCAATGATTAATCGTTCACGTGCAACAAAATATAACATTGTTATAAAAAAGTTGTTTCCTCCACGAAAATTGCCAACATTACGTACTGCACCAGCGGTGAGACAACCACTGAAAAGAAAATCTTTATCACTTATGGATTTATCACTTCTTGAACAACATGGTAAAAAGAGTAAAGGAGATACTTCAACATCTGGCAAAGGATTGATGAAAAATCTATACAATACGAATGTGATTTACTACAACGACATCAATAAATTGGTTGATAGAATGAGACTATTGCATGAAGCCATGGAAGCCGGTCATACAGGTTTAAATAATGAATGGGTAGCTCTGATTGACGAACTCAGGAATCGCGGCATAATCGTATAATTGTCTGCGGATATATAAGAGTTGCAGGCGTATAATGTGTCAGTTCTAACATGAGCGTCGACAAGTTCGGACGATACTCCGCGTTAGGAGTGCAAGTTGGAGAAAACAGAAAAAGAAGTGGATTACCGCAAACACCCGAAGGTGACTATAACATAAATAATAAACGTTTAAAGTTTGTTAAGGATCCAGAAGAAGATGGAGATGCAACAAATTTAAAAACAGTAAAGGAGGAAACATCTACAAGTTTAAAACTCGACAACAACCAACTGTATGATGCAAAATCTCACAGGGTTATTAATGTTGCAAAACCAGTCAACAATGGAGATGTTGTTAATAAAGGCTATTTTCTATCTGCGATGGAATACGCTTTACTGTTGGAAAAGACTAAAAGTGGAAAAAAGTACAATGCTTTAAATTATAAAATAACTAATGTAGCAGATCCAACCGAGGATACAGATACAATCAATAAGCGTTATTTGCATTCTGTAATACCAGAAAAGAAAAAAGATGGATTTTCCTTCTATAAATATACTATAAACGATATTGGATATCCTAAAGAAGAAAGTGATGGTGTTAATATTAAATACATTAAAGATAATTGTATTTTATATAATGGTGCTGTTATTGATTGTCATGGAAAAGTGTTGTCCAATCTGAAAGATGGTTCAACTCCATCGGATGCTGCTACTGTGAGACAAATGAATGAAAGCTTGAAGAAAGGAACATCCGCTTTTGTTAAACAAAATCAGGTGGTGTCAAAGAAAGGTGATGAGTTTGTGCAAGGAAGTGAAAAGTTTACCTTACTACAACTACAAAATAACAAGTGGGATGGAAAAAATAAAAGATTGTCAAATATAAGTTTAGGCACGGAAGAACATGATGCTGTTATTTTAACACAAGTGCCACAACTATCAGCTACTGGTGTTAACTTTATATGTGGAGGTAGACGATTAACCCATGTAAAATCTGGTAAAGATGATAATGATTGTGTTGTTGTGAAACAAACTATAGTTTTAGATAAAATAAATAACTTATATGATGGAAAAAATAGAAGAATATCTAACATATCAGCAGGAATAGCTCCGAATGATGTTGCTACTATTAATCAAGTTATAGCAACCTCTAATAACGATCCATCTGTGTATACATGTAATGGTAAACGTATCACAAATCTTGATAATCCTACACGTAACAAAGATGCTACTAATGTAGAGTATGTAATGAATCTTGTAGGTAATGTAGTTATTGATATGCATAATCATTTGATTAATGCATCGATGAAACACAATAAAATCGAAGATTCTCAGAGAAACCAATGGATTAAAGATGAAATCATTGATAGATACTAGTAAAACTTATGAATATTTAAGTATGGAATACACCAAAAAAGGATTCATTATCATAAAGTATTTCATAGAGTGAAGACGTTGGTTACATAAAACAGCATAATGAAGACCGTATTCTCAGTCGTCGTCAAGACAGCGGCAAGAGAGGACGTGGTTTAACATCAGCTGCATTATCCCTGCTCAGACGGATTCCAATTGGTGCTGTTGTGAATCGAGCGATAGACGCTTTACCATACGAATTACATCTGCCCGGAGGTTATCAATATTGTGGACCTGGAACTAAGTTGTCAAAACGTTTAGCAAGAGGAGATCCTGGAATTAATAAATTAGATCAAGCTTGCAAAGAACACGATATAGCATATTCAAAGTATAAAGATTCAACAAATAGATCAATAGCGGATAAAATTCTAGCGGAAAGAGCTTGGCAAAGAGTAAAATCAAGTGACGCAAGTATTGCAGAAAAAGCAGCGGCTTGGGCAGTAACTACAGCCATGAAGACGAAAGCTAAATTTGGTGCTGGAAGACGACGTCGCAGAGGAAGACCTGCAAAGAGAAGAGCTCCCAAAAGAGGTGGAAACATTAAGAAGAGACGTCGTAGAACTCGTAAAGCAACAGTAAAGAAAGCTTCTATTTGGTCAATGGTAAAAAACGGAGCAGGTTTATACCTAAGACCGTACCGTGTGTACTAAATAAGAAGAATCAATTGATAATTCCAAATAAAGCCTTAACAAATCATCAGTTAAATGATTATGTAAAATGTTTAAAAATACCATTTTTTCGAGGAGTTTTTATGAAAGATGCATTACCAACTAAAATATGGGAAAATGAAACTGGAATAGTTAATTTGGATTCCACCTATGGTCCAGGCACTCATTGGGTATGCTATAAAAAGCTCGGACAAACCGTTTACTACTTTGACAGTTTTGGCAATCTACCACCGCCGAAAGAACTGCAACATTATTTTCGAAACTCCAAAAACATTTTTTACAATTACAAAAGAGAACAACCTAACAATACTGAAATATGTGGGCATTTATGTTTGGAGTTTCTAGCGAAGAGTGTCAGTCAGCTTTAAGATGTCATCGTATACAGTGTCACTGAGTGGAAATTCATCCACATTGAAAAGTACGCTGTTCCCAGCATTGCGTCTATCCAAGGAAAGATTATGGGAAGCGGCATTACTTGATTTAACTACCTACAACTCAATTCCCAATGTTACGGAAGGAAAGAACAATTTACTACATTATTATGAAACTAAGGATGCTTCAGGAAAATACTCAGAATTGAAAATAATTGCATTTCCTACTGGAGCTTATGAAATCGATGATATAAACCAATTACTACAAAAACAACTCGGAGAAGAAAATATCACCGTTAAAGGAAACAATAATACTTTAAAAGCAGAAATAACTTCAAAATATTATATCGATGTCAGTTTCAAAAACTCCATTGGCAGTTTACTTGGATTTACAGATACAAAAAAGAATATATTAACTCCTGGAACTACTCATTCAGGTGATACAACTGTTACAATATTGAAAGTCAATAGTATCGATGTAACGTGTAATATTATACACGGATCGTATAGAGAAGGAGTGAATCAGCATATTTTACATACATTTTATCCAACAGTGGCTCCTGGTTTTAAAATTGTTGAGAAGCCACAAAACTTGATATACCTACCGTTAAACACCAGTTTCATTTCAGACATCGTACTGAACATATTGGATCAAGACGGTGTTAGTGTTGACTTTAGAGGAGAAACGATAACTATACGGATACACATCAGAGCGGCAACATAAAGGTCAACATGGGATTATCATTTAAACCGCAACGGAAGAGTCGGGAGCTCAGTAGCTCCTCGACATTGGAAGAGTTAACATCGGACAACATTCGTTTTCTACAGAAGATTGGATTGAAACTTAACAACGATGGATATCCTGGATATATCTCAAGGACCGACATTCGACGAAACACTATGGGAGAAGGAATATCACACGCACAACCCTTACACTTCATCAAAATTAAACAATAACGATGAAATAAGGATTCCCATTCAACAACAAGATATTTACACATTACCGTGTGAAAGTTATTTGTACATTAAAGGACGGGTATTAAAATTGGATGGAAAAACTGCTTCAACAGTTCCTTTTATAAATAACCCGATGGCATATCTTTTTGATGAAATAAGATATGAGATATCAGGGGTGACAGTTGATTCGACAAAAAAGGTTGGTTTAACAACGACATTGAAAGGATTAACATCATTAACACCGCATGAGATGAATTCAATAGTCACCGCCGGATGGGTTGCCCCTGATAAAGACACTATAACACCGGATTCCAACGGTCACTTTGATTTTCATGTACCCTTACGATTGCTTTTGGGATTCGCTGAAGATTACAAACGAATAATAATAAATGTCAAACAAGAATTGGTATTACTCAGATCTTCAACTAACAAGGACTTGATACTTGCAGACCCTGCAACTACGGAAGATAAACTGGAATGGCAACTACAATTGGATAAAGTTGTTTGGAGAGTACCTCATGTAAGATTGGCCGATGAACATAGAATCGTATTATTGAGAAAGTTAAAGTCTGACCGTGATATTGTGATGCCATTCCGAAGTTGGGAATTCCATGAATATCCTACACTACCTCAGACAGAACGACAAACATGGACCGTCAAGACATCAACTTATTTGGAACGGGCAAGGTACATAATACTTGGTTTTCAAACTAAGCGAAAAGATGTTATCACTGCAAATGCCGGTCAATTTGATCACTGTAAAATAAAGAATTGTAAAGTTTTCTTAAACTCTCAATTCTTTCCGTATGACAATTTGAATGTCATGTTCAGCAAAAAACGTTTTTCCATTTTATACGATATGTATGCAAGATTTCAATCGTCATATTATGGAAGGACTAATACACCACTATTATCGCCTGACCAGTATTATTCCAAGGCTCCGATAATTGTAATCGATTGTTCAAAACAAAATGAATCGGTAAAATCATCAAGTGTGGATATAAAAATTGAAATGGAATTTGAACAACCAGTAGCGGATGGAACTTCAGCATACTGTCTAATTCTACATGATAAAATAGTTACTTACACACCGCTGACCGGAATTGTGAAGAATGTACTTTAAAAAGAATTAGTACAACGACTGCAGATTTTTGAGGTTAGAATTATCTGCTTCACTTTTTGAGGTTAGAATTTCGTTTGTGAAAAACAAGTTGAAAACAAACATTTATGTGATTGTATAAATTTCAAGGATTTCACGAAAAACATAAAAGCGAGAAAATCATCAGTGGAAAGTTCATTTTATATTCGACCGTCGTATGGGAAACATCGTTCGCAAGATGAGTTCTACTAACGGAGAAGAAAATACACCTCTAATGGATGAGAATAGTTCAGATATAGAAAAACAAGTTGAACGAGAAATGGACGAGTTCCTCAAGTTTAACAAACATAAGAAGAGAGAAGAAGAAAAAGAAGAAGGAGAAGCTGAAAAAGAAGTAAAAAGAAAAAAGGTTGAAGTTAACATTACAACTAATATTTTAACAGAAGTATTTCTTCGGATTTTCTACCCCATTTCTTCATGCATGACGAAAAGTATTTCAGTTGGAATTTTAAAATCATTGGATTATTCACCGATTGTTATTTTAAATCATGGAAATAAAATGGTTACATTCACTGAAACTTCTTGGGAATCATTTATGAAACATTTACATCTTTTGGAATGCTATTTGAGTAACAACACATTTGGAAGAAGAACAAGATTAAGTTTATTGGAATCAAATATTGAAGTTGATATAGTGAAACATCGTGGAGGACAAATGGTTCGCTTCAGAGATTTAACTAGACATGATGTAAAATTACATTTGACTAAAGAAGAATTTTACACTTTAAGTTGTACTACCGGTCCCGTCACTAGATATTTGAAACAACTAATATTTTCAAGTGCAATAATCAAAGACTATCTAATCGATACATTGGACAGACAACCTTTCGTTCCAATTTTATACGGTCCCGTGGATACTTCTATTTTTAATCGAATACCTCAAGAAGTGGATATGTGGAGACAATTGAACAACTATCACACCAACTTTAATATCGACGAAGAAGCGCAAGAAGTTAAAGAAGAACAATCGTGTTTGTAATACAAGTCAGTTGCTGACGAGACTTCATCATGAACAAACGGGTTTCGTTTTCTAATGCGCCACATATAATGGAAGTTAAAAGAGGTATAATTGAATTTCAAGCTTTTCGAGGAAATGATGGAAATTTTATTATAAAAGAATTAGTAATTTTGGATATGAACACATCTGTAGTTTATCATTACTTATTCAAACCTCCATTACCATTCAATAGACTAACAACTAAAGCGAAAGTTACAAACAAATGGTTGTACAAACATTTTCACAACTTAAGATGGGATGAAGGTTTTATTAATTATAACATGATGCCGCACATTATGAATCATTACTGCAAAGAGTTCAAAACTATCTACACAAGAGGATTGGAAAAAGCTAATTGGATACAATCATTTACAAGTAACGAAGTGATAAATGCAATAATAGATAGAGATTTCCAATGCTACTTCAATGAACTTTGTATTTCATCAAAGAGTTTTAAACATCGAAGGTCACAATGCGCTTTGAAGAATGCCTACCGCTTGAATAATTTCCTTCAACAGAATGGTGGGGGTAATGTCGGTAATAAAAGTGAGAGCGCTACCATGACGCAGCATGAGTATTACTCGAACCTTCGAAGAGACAACATCTCCGACGGACATTATTATTAACAAGAAGATTAACAAGAAGATTAACAATAACATCAAGATGGCATCGCAGAACTTTCTTCAAAATTTGGTTGATCAATTCAACGCTCATTCAAAATCAACAATCTTACCGACGAAGAGATGTTCTGAACTAAAAGAAGAAAAACATTACATCATACATACAATCAAGAAGATGGACACTTCCGTTGGTGATGCTATTAATTGCACATTGAGCGAGGCGCCGTATACAGTTGGTGACGAACCGAAGTTTCAGATATTCCTACCGAAACGATTTGTACAACTTCTACAGAATGAAGATCTTCGTGTTATTCAACCCGGCGCACTCTATTTGGTTTCACACGGACCGAGTGGAAACAACTCAACTGAACTAACTATTCATGTAACACCTTCTACTAACTAGTTTGTTCATAGCATTGTAAATATACGTGTTTGTAATGGTTTCTCAATAAAGATGATATAAAACAAAAAAAAATAAAAGAAGCAACATATTGTTATGTCTTTGTACATAGCAATAGGTTGCTTTTTTTAAAAATTCCACGGGATGACCTTGACCCAATTTTGTGTGATAATAAAAGTGAAAATCAACTTGTGAAATTCATCAGTCTACGACTACCTTTCGTACTGTACACATCTCGCTCTCTATAACTAAATACAAAACTTCAACATGTCCCTAAAGGTCAAGTGTGCATCTTACGATACCAACACCATTACGAGTTTTGAACAACTTGAAGATTTAACCAACGAAATGCGAGTTTTACTTACCGGTGGTTATCACTTAACTGTTGATGTTAGTGCTACTAATGTAAGGATGTTTACTAAAACAAAATACTGTGATGATGAAGTATTTCTTTCAACACAACCTACAACATCTTCATCACCGACTGGTCAACATAACATCAAGTTCCACAAGTATTACCAATGTTAAATAACTTTTAACAAATAAAACTAAGGAATCACGTGATCAATGTCAAGTTGATAAAAAGGGAATGATACTTGTATAACTAATCATTCGCTTCCCGACTCTCGCTGCGTCAACACCTAATTTTAAAGATGTTATACAGAATGATGATCGAACTTGATGGAAAAATCTATGGAAAAGATTACAACACCGTTGAACAAATGACTGAAGATTTAAATATATTAACTAAAGAAGGATATCAAGCTAAATTAATTTTAAAATTTCCTGAAGTACATCCACTATCGACTGAAGAACTTATCGCTATGGCTAAAGCGGAGAGAGAGAAAAAGGCTGAAGAAAACAAACAGAAACAGACAAAGTCTGAAGAAGATAAACAGAAATAAACTTCTTAAGTATAAACATTCCTTACATTAGTAAGGTATAATTTTTTAAAACTTCGTTTGGATGACCTTGAAATTACCCCCACCACTTTTTGTAGTACATAAAACTGACTATTCAACACTATACACTCTTATTCTTTCACTGGACTCAGCAGCGTCAACATGGAAAACCAAAAGTACAAGTACGAACCTCGTTACTGTTGTGAACAACAGTGTACAGATTTAGGACCAATGATGGTGGACGGGTTAGCTTGCACTAAATGTGAATTTTTTGGATCTTGTTACTGCAAGTGCAAAACAAAACAACTACCGCCACCGGAATTGCGAACTTTCAAATTTTACAAATCAAGATATTTTCATACATGCTGTCCTCAAAGATGTTTCAAATTTCATCCTCTCGATCTAGCTCATTGTCAACGCACCAAGTCTCATCAAGATGATTTTTGTACACATATGATAAAAAGATGTAAATACAGATCAGATTGGTATTCCGATCCTGTAGAACCATCGAATGTGTAATTTCAGTTTTACACTCTTTTTTAAAACTTCAATTGGATGACCTTGAGATTTCCCCCACCATTGGTTTTTAGACTTCCCCCCACCATTAGTTTAAGTTTTGTATCTTATTGAATCCACCTTTGAATTATTCCACTTCCAACACTCTAACTAACAACATGGGATCGCCTTTCGTCAAGTTTCAACATATAATAACTGACAGAGAAGAATTGGAGGAAATATTTCAAAATTTGCTTTCTGTCATGGATAGATATCCTATGAGATGGATCAGACTTGATGTTCACTATTTACGTCCTCGTGATTCTTCATCATCGAGTGAAGATGAAACAACGACTACTACTTCAGCTAGGATATTTCAATTTTCTTCATCATCGAGTGAAGACGAAACAACGACTACTACTTCAGCTAAGATATTTGAATTGAAAGACGAAGAAGAGGAACTTAGCTATTTACTTAATAACAAGCTCATGCTCACCGACAAATAAGCCTCCTTCTTAAACACCGATCTTCATTCAATCACCGACTCTCGCACGATGAACAACTCTCCGTTGGCACGAATGAATTCTAGTTTCGAAGTAAATTCCAAAGAAGATTTGCAAGAAATATTTAATACTTTACACGAAATTGTTAGTAAATTCAACACTGTTAAAATGAATCTGGAAATAACTTACGCCTGTCCTATTTGTGATAAGGTTGAAAGTTCTGATGAAGATAGTTTGCTGAATCTTACTCCACTTACACCTCTACAATCAGACACGACAACAACAAGTACGGAAGCAAATGGTGAGCAACCTCCTTCCCCCACCACTTCATTGTGATTCAACTTCCCCCACCACCTCTTTGTAATTCAACTTCCCCCCCACCACTTCTTCGTTTAACTAACGTTCCTCGCTTTCACTTCTCATTCCGTCTCCAACATTTGAACTATCAACATCACTTGTTTCAAAATTTCAAACACCAAAAAACAACACTAAAGATGGATATGATGGATGAAGTTTCCTTCGTCACAAGGATGGAAGAGGAAAAGATGAAAGAAGAAAAATTGAAATTGGAAATTAAACGTTTGCAATTGGAACGGGAAAACCAACTCGAAATATTACGTTTCTTCAAACTTGTCAAGTATGTCATCTGGGGACTCTGCCTGTACCTTATCCTCGTCGTCGGCGTTTGCTTTTACAACTCCGTATTTCATCACAAAAAAATCACAAAATTTCATCACAAATGTGTATTGCACATTGATTGTATTTGTTTTTGCACATTGATTGTATTTGTTTTTACGAATAAAGTTCAAAACTTAAATCTACCTATCCCGCTATCACCGGGTAGTTCAACTCTCAGAACTATTTCCTGTGCTAGCGGGATAGGCTTTTTTAAAACTTACTCGGGATGACCTTGACATACTTTCCGTAACCCAATTATCAAGTTGAATTTCAGTTTTGAACTAACTTTTAATTTATGCGAAGTTTTAGTTGAACCCGGTTAATTTATGCGCGCATTTAGTTCACTCCCAAATTGTTGAATTTCAGTCTTGAACTAACTTTTAATTTATGCGCAAATCTACTTCAAACGCTCACCCCACCTCCTCACCCCTCATTTAATATACGACCGGAAGCTATGTGCCCCGGCACGTGGCTTCCGGGGCAGCTGACCTGAGCCAGAAGTAACCAAATCTAACTACTATAATTAAACGTTTAATTACTAGTAGAGGGAAAAAGCCACTTCTAAACCGGAAGTGACGTCAGCTGCCAGGGCAGCTGCAGGGGTTAGATGGTGTCAGCTGCCAGGGCAGCTGCAGGGTGCAGATGGCGAGAGCATATGCCCTCAATGTGAAGTAGAATTGGGCATGAATTAAAAGTTAGTTTAAAAGTGAAATTCAACTGTGTTAACTAAACTCTAACAGTTGAACAAAAATTAAGAGTTAGTTGAAAACTGAAATTTAACAGGTATAACTGGGGGCTTGGAAAGTATGTCAAGGCCATCCAGAGTAAGTTTTAAAAAAGCCTACCCAACTACCACCAGAAATAGTTGAAATTTAAACTAGTTGGTGATAGTGGGATAATTCATTTGTGCCATGGGAGAGGTGTTTATCGTATGAAAGTTGGTGATCGAATGAGAAGCGTCGCCTAGGGAGAGGGCTTATAAAACGGCAACCTGCCCCCACCACCCCTTCCCCCACTCCTTTAGACCAATAACCGGTCGCCGACTCTATGTGTTGAAACTGAAGCAGACATGGCGGCCGCCATGGATAATTCTAACCTCAAACCTTAGCTTAGCTGAAGAGAATAGAGGATAATGAAGTAGGAATTGCGGTGAGCGCATTTATATAAGGAATGGTGGGAGTAAAATAGGGAAACCTGTTGAACACAGTCGATAGGAGTAATAAGTTCAAAGTTGTGGAAGCATAACATAGAACGTAAAATGTCGTGAATAACACTATCATCAACGTTAACCTGCGAAGTTGTAGAGGAATATAACGGGTTAAAACTGTATTTCTTCCTAACTCTATTTAAATTAGTTCTACATTTTGAAATTGAAGATTTAGAAGTACTTCGTAATATATGTTGTGTTCGCAAAAGTTTTAACCTTAAACATTGTGCAACCATTATAGCTAATGTGTTACATTCAGAAGTTAAAAGAAGACTGAGGTATAAAATGAAGTGTAAAGGATATTGAAACAGAACACTATAGTAGTAATATTTGAGGTTAGAATTAACTAGACTCATTTAATGAAGTGGCTAGGAAGCCACATGCTGATGAATGCTAAATTGCATGTTAGAAGTAATGAAGTAGTCATAAAATAAAAACTAATGAGAGGTGATCACTGCGAGGATGCAAGGTAATGAATGTTTGTGACGCGATAAACTATCCGCTTTTATAGAGGCAGTAATAACCCTAGCCAAATGCCGGCAGATGCCGACCAACTACCTGGTTTTATAGCACCAATTACTCCGGGCAGCTGGCGGACAGATGGCAAGAGAAGTAGGGGGCTTTGGGGCAATGACCGGAAAGGTCAATGACCCCCCCCCCGAAAAAATGGAGCCCCCCCCTCCCCCCCCGAAAAAATGGAGCCCCCCCCTTCCCCTACCACCCCTTCCCCCACTCCTTCCCCCACTCCTTGAGGCCAATGACCGGTCACCTGGTCATCGTTGGTCGCCGATGATAATTCTAACCTCAAACCTATGCGCATGCAACAAGTACTTTGGATCGGAAGAGTGACTATGCTATTGCGCATGCGCCTAGTCCTGTATTACTCACTTTAGCGCTACTTCGCATGGATAATTCTAACCTCAAACCTTGGTTTTGCGTCGCTGCCCATGCGCCGCTCCCCACTCCTTCGCCTTCCTTTTATACTGCTGCGAACTGGACTGGATTGAACACTGTACTGGAGTGAAACAACTTCCCCCACTACTCGAGAATCCGAGGAGCAATACGAGCCTGATCTTAGCATCAGTCGTCAACAAACTTTCATAGCGAAAGGTTGTTGGCGACTCAGCAAGAGGTTTTAAATATATAGTAGGCCTATATATATTTGAACTTCTTCTACTATGTTGCGTTTTTTAATGCAATGTGGTATGTGTGTGTGTGTGTGTTTAGTTATAAGTTGTATCTAATTTAAGAAATAATTTGCGCATTGCGATGTTAGTTATAAGTTGGGTTTAGCATTAAGGTGTATTAATTTTAAGAGGTATTTAGCATTAAGGTGTATTAATTTTAAGAATAATGATGGTATTTGGTTGTGTTGAATTATTTGGTTTTTTAATAATGATGTGTTGTTAGTTTTAAGTGTTGGTAATACTAATTAATGTTGTTTTGCCTTACAGCTAGATGTTAGGGGGTACATTAAATGTAAATTCAGAAGTTTGGTTGAACTTCACTTAGAAGGGGTGGGACATCCGCAAAATGCGGACTAGGTTTTTGCATTTTGTTTAGGAATATGATGGGTGGGATTAGTTTGGGTGGGGTTAGAGTTGCGTTTCTGCATTAACTGTTCCAGTTTCCCTGAAATTAATGGTTACGCTTTGATGCGGACGGGAAGTTACGCTTTGATGCGGACGGCCCAGGGACCTCCCTTGCAGAACGTAACTAGTGGGTTGGGAGTGGGAACCGCTAGGCAAACAGGGTGGTGGGAACAGTATTACTGTTCCCATCACCTTGGATCATTATAAATCTTGAATGACCTTGACCCACTTTCGGAAGGGTCAATGACCCCCCCCCCCCGAAAAAATGGAGCCCCCCCCCCGAAAAAATGGAGTCGATCCCCCCCCCCCCGAAAAAATGGAGTCGATTCCCCCCTCCTCCCCCTTCCCCCACTCCTACCCCCCACTCCTTCCCCCACTACTCCGGGTGAATGACCGGTCATGACCTGAAAAATTAAAATGGCTATAACTTGATAATGGATTGACGGATTTGGACAAGCGATACATCATTGAAAAGGTCTATGTAAGACAAACATTTTGGTAAAAGAAGAATTTGGTTATCTTATTTTAGTCAAAAGTTATGCGAATTATTTGAAATAAATACCTTCTCTATCCCCTTTTCCCCCACCTCCCAGGTCAATAATCAGTCTCGGCCAGCTGCTACCCCTCTCATTTGCATATTGTTATAAAAGACGCGGCGACTGTGGCTAGTGTTTCATTCTGATTCCAGACATCAAGCTGTGTACTCGGAGTTCTAACCATGTCGTCTCTGCCAACTACTACTTCTGCTACTTCTACTTCAACTTCAATTTCTACTACGACTGCACCTAAGAAAACTCTTCGCCTTAAAAACTTTCCTGATTGCTACAAGAATCAACTTGCATCTCTACCTTCAACTTCTGGAGCTATTCTTCCGCCAACCAACACTTCTAGACTTCGCAGTATTTTTTCACCACCTTCACCTTCGCCTTCAAACGACTCCGCACCACCATCAACTATGATGCTGCCACCGCAGAAGCTAGTTCCCCATATTAATACCCCTTCAATTGAAACTATTGTTCATCGCCTTAGTACACCCATCATCCCACTATCACCATTGCCTCCTACCCCACCACTTACTACACCTGAAGATCATACCTATCACAAAACTGATTCTTCTAAACCAGCTCCTAAACCAGCTCCTAAACCTGCCCCTAAACCTGCTCCTTCAGAGCAATTTCAATCATTACAAGAAGAGCGTCGTAGGGCATTTAGACGTCCCACTACTTGCCCTGAAATGCTTACTAGGGGAAATAAGAAAGGATCAGCTTGTGGGAGGAAATGTGTTAAAAAGTTTTTGCCGTGTACATGTCGTGAAATACCTTTCTGAACCACAACTGACAGAAACCCCTACTGTTGAATACCAATCCAAAATTATTGGTGTAAAAGGAAATAGGCTTAAGAGAGGTTGTGTTTATTTTTTTGAAAGTGTTATTGACAACGAACACATTTTGGTAAGTTGTAACGGCAAAAAATATAATATTAAAGTAATTGAGTCCTTGCGCAAAGAGAAATCTGTTCATGAGTTAGACTCTAAAGACTATCTCCTCAGACACAAAGTGGATGGTGTTACAAGGTGGGGGCATAAAAAGTAAATTCACATAGTTTTTTCCAAATTTTGCTATAAAAAATAATGGGGGAGAAACACAATGCGTTATAGCGTTGTGTTTCTCCCCCATTATTTTTTAACACTCTAAGTCTTGTGACCTACTAACCTACTTCCATCTGAGTAGTAAAAAAAAGTACTTCCCCCCACTCCTTTGGGTCGATGACTGGTCACGGTCAGCTCCTACCCCTCATTTGCATACTATTATAAAAGCAGAGCGAGCGTTGGTCACTCCTTCATTTATCTTCTACACGCCGCTCTTGTCGTTTCGTCTCTCCTGTTTACAATATTTCTTGCTTTAAAATGCCTCCTCATCTGAATGAAAATTTCAATTCTTCCAAAATTTCTGATGTTTTTGAACAATTTGAAGACACTTTAAGTAACAACAGTGAAAGTGAAGATGATGAGGACGATGATGATTATACTGTTGAACTTAGTGAAGAACGTAAAGTCATAGCAATTGATCCACAATTTCCATTTGATACAATAGAAAAGTTTATGGCTGAAGCTAATAAATGGTTGGACTCAGGATGTTATGTACGAATTGACTCTTTTATATTGTATGGTGATAGTCATTCTTTCCTTGTCACACCAAATGACAGAGACCGCATGTTGCAGTGGGCACAATCTATGATGGAGTGCTATGAACAAGGTGTGGACACTGGCGGCTATTTTCTTGCACAACTAGTGTAATAACAAAATTACCCTTCCCCCACCCTACACCCTATCCCTTTCAAATCCTATAAAGAAGGGGGAAAGGAGTGGGGATTATAAAATGGTGGGGGAATGTGTATAAATGCAGGTTGTTTGAAGAGACTTTTATTATTGTGGCTTTAGCAGAAACAACATGGAGTTTAAATCTTCAGCAAAAATAAGGAACAACATAATAAAGAGAGAAATTCGCAAGAAAGAAAAGATTGAACTTATAAAATTACAACTTATAATTCCTTCCATTGAAATTGGATGTAGCAAAATAAAGACTTTGGTGAAAACTAACGAATATTTGTTACAATTGCTAAAAACAATCGAAGAGTTGAAGAGCAAGAATGGACATTCTACATAGTAAAATTTGAACATTTTAATATAAATAAGTAAACCCAAAAAAGTAGATGTAGAATAGAGAGCGAGGAATAGATCACTTTGTGGTAATGGACTAACATGCCACTTAGTGCTCTATTCCTCGTTCTCGCGTTAAATTGGATTACCTTGACCTATTTGTTCGACTGTTAGAATTTGGTTAACACTGTTGAATTTCAGTTTTGAACTAACATTTATTTTTGTTCAACTGTTAGAGTTTTTTTACTACTGTCGAATTTTAGTTTTGAACTAACTTTTAATTTATGCGAATTTTTAGTTCAACTCTAGTTAATTTATATGCAAATTTAGTTCAACCAAGTGCCTGTGCTCTAGCCATTTCCACCCTAACATTTGTTCTTTCAACATCTGTCCCATAACATCTGTCCTAACAGATGTTTGGAGGGCAGGTGTTTGGTTTTAAAAGTAACTAAAATTAGTTGGGTGGGGGAAAGTTAGTTAAAGCTTGAATATAAAGAAGTATATACTAAAACTCCAATGGGAATAAAGAACACGAATGAACAATTAGTTTGTAGAAGGTTAATATTTTTATTCAAAACGTTTGATTTCCTTGGATAGTGAAGAAGATGAAATAGTGGTGGGGAACCGTTATAAAAGGAGGAACGCGAGAGCCCATTTCATTTCTTGGCGAAATTTCGAAGAGTAAACATCTCAACATGTATCGTTGCGATAAATGTTTGGAATCGTTTCACGATGAAATTCTATTAGACTGTCATAAAGAACTAATTCACAACAACCCAGAAGAAAAACAAGAACAACAAGAACAAGAACAAGAACAAGAACAAGAACAACAAGAAGAACAAGAAGAACAAGATGAACAAGATGAAATAACAGCAACATCTTCAACTACTTTACCGAATCTACAAGTATTTGCATTACCCGGTAAAGTAGTAATGCATCATAAGATTCAAAATGAAAACTTGAAGCTAGAAGAATTTATTAGAGAAGCAAAACCAATTGTAAGTAAAACTCTAAAAGAAGAATTGAAAAGATTAAACTTTCTTAAATTTGGTTTACTACTAGAAGCTATGTTTATAAATGTACAAGAAGAATTATCACCAAGAGGATTCATAACAAAAAACCGAACCATTATGGAAAGTTCAAACATTGATTCAATAATAGAGAATTGTATAGAAGAAATATTAACAAAAATTCAGGAACACGAAGGAAGAGGATCCGGATGGAGTCTTACAAGTATTGAAGTATTAGATATAAGAGTTCACAAACATGGATATGGACTAATGGGATCTAGTTACATTCCTTTACCAAAAAGAATTGAAAATACAAAATCTTGTGTTAATGTTAAAAATGAAGACAATGAATGTTTTCGTTATGCAATGACAGCTAAATTTGTACCACCACTTCATATGAATAGAACTAACCAAGAATATGAAAATCAAAGATTTAGATACAATTTTCAAGGAATCACTTATCCTGTATCACTGAAAGATATATCAAAATTTGAGAAGAAAAATCCTGGTACGTCTATCAATGTTTTTGCATTAGATAGTTCAAACAAAGTGTATCCTTTACGTATTGCAAAAGAAGAGCTACCAGATCATACGGATTTACTACTACTAACGCGAGGAGATGTGTCTCACTATGTGTACATAAAGCAATTTGATCGTCTTGTTAATAAGCAGCTTTCTAAAGATCGACACAGGAAGTTAATTTGCAAGAGATGCTTCAATTTTAAACGAGATGGGCTACACTCAAGAGAATGGTTACAAGAGCACAAAAGATTATGTCACAATAATTATGAAGCAAAGATTATTTTACCTTCGGAAAGCAGAGCATTTGTTACATTTGAAAAGGTTCATCATCAGTACCGTATTCCTCTAGTTGTGTATGCGGACTTTGAATCAACACTTGTTCCTGTTGAAGATGAAAATTGTGAAGCTAGAAAAAGTGTCAAGTATCAAATGCACAAACCAAACAGTTTTTGTTTAATGGTTAAATCAACATTATCAGAAGAACATTTAAACAGATATGGATTAACTTCAGAACCTCTAGTATATCGTGGTGAAAATGTAGAAAAAATATTTCTTGATCACTTATATTCAATAGCTGGAAATGCACAAAGATTATATACAAATATTGTACCAATGAAACCGATGGAGGAAGAAGAAGAAATTCAACATGAAAATGCAACTCGATGTTTCTTATGCAAAAATGATTTTACTATTGAGAATTATAAAGTTAAAGATCACGATCACCTCACAGGTTATTACAGGGGTGCTGCTTGTAATAAATGCAACTTGAGCTATCGTTTACCACTATTTATTCCTGTGGTTCTGCATAACCTCAGTGAGTACGATGCTCATTTTATAATACCCGAATTAGGAAGAGACGATGGTAAAATTGATGTATTAGCTGAAACTTCAGAGAAGTTCATCAGTTTTTCCAAAGAAGTTGGAAACATGAAACTAAGATTCTTGGACTCCTACAGATTTATGCCGTCGAGTTTATCCAAACTTTCAGAAAATTTAAGGAAACAAGATTTCATCGAAACAAAGAAGATTGTAAATAACGACAAACTGGATTTGGTACTTCGGAAAGGTGTGTTTCCATATGACTACATAGACAGTTTAGAAAGATTTAATGAAACATTACTTCCGGCTAAAGAAGAATTCAAAAGTAAACTTTATGACATGGACATATCTCAAGAGGACTATGATCATGCATGTAAAGTATGGAACGAATTAGGATTTAGAACATTGGGAGAATATTCAGATTTTTATGTTAAATTGGATGTAACTTTACTATGTGATATAATGGAAGAATTTAGAAAAAAATATTTTGCAGCATATGGATTGGACCCTCTTCATTCGTACACTTCACCTGGATTAGCATGGCAGGCCATGTTGAAAGAAACAAATTGTAAAATACAACTTCTTACTGATATAGATATGGTTATGATGTTAGAGTCAGGAGTTCGAGGGGGATTGACGCAAAGCGTTACACGACATTTCAAGGCGAACAACAAGTATCTGCCCGATTATGATGCATCAAAACCAACAACATTCCTGGGTTATTTTGATGCAAATAACTTATACGGATGGGCAATGTCGAATCCCCTTCCATATGATAATTTTAAATGGATAGATCCAGAATCGATTGGAAACATAATGGATATACCGAAGCATGGTGAAACTGGTTACATTTTTGATGTCAATTTTGAATACCCTGAACATCTTCATGATCAACATTATGATTTACCACTTCTTCCGAAGACTGAAATTTCCCCTACTGGAAGATGGCCAAAATTAATGATGACATTAACCGACAAGTCTCGATATGTTGGACACTACTGGATGATACAACAAGCTTTAGACTTAGGATTGAGAATTACAAAAATTAATCGAGTACTACAATTTTCTCAATCTTGTTGGTTAAAACCTTACATCGACAACAACACAAGAAGAAGAGCCACTGCTACATCAAGTTTTCAAAAAGATTTTTTCAAATTAATGAATAACGCAATATTTGGCAAGACTTTGGAAAACAAAAGGAAACATAAGGATATCAAATTGGTAACTGATCCAGTAAAATTACAGAAGTTGGTGCAACAACCAAACTTTGGTTCATCTGTAATTATTAATGAAAATCTAGTTGTTATTTCTATGAACAAGAAGTCAGTTAAAATGGATCGTCCTTTGTATCTTGGAATGTCAATCTTGGATATTTCAAAAACACATATGTATGAGTTTCATTATAAGAAGATGGTTAACTATTATGGAAGAGAGAACATTGGTATTGCATATATGGATACGGATGCACTAATTTACTGGATTAAAACAAATGACATGTATGAAGATCTACGCACCTTTATATATAAAGATGATTTCGACTTTTCCGATTATCCTAAGGATCATCCAAATTACGACTATGACAGAAACAAGAAAGTATTGGGAAAATTTAAAGATGAAACGAATGGTGTGCCAATGATGGAAATTGTAGCATTAATGTCCAAACTGTATTCGTTTCAACTGTACATAAACGAGAGGAACGAACATCAAGTAACGAAGAAGGCCAAAGGAATAAAAACTTCTTTTCTTAAGAAGAACGTACAGTTTGAACATTATAAAAGATGTTTGTTTGAAAATGTTGAAACAACTGCAACGTTTAACACTATTAGAAGTTATAATCATCAGCTTTTTAGTGTCAAACAAACAAAGTGGGCATTAAGCTACAAAGATGACAAGCGCCATATTTTAGAAGATAAAATTAATACTTTACCATTTGGCCACTACTCTCTAAACCCTATCGACCAGTAAAACTATTCTTCGTCCTCTACCTTCTTCCTTTTTCCTTTCCGTAAAGAAGAGGGGACATGGCAAGCCCAATGCCATGTTCCCTCTTTTTTACACTAATATGAAATGGCCTTGACCTATATTCAAACTATATAAATGAGAATAAACTATTGTATGGATCAGTATTTTTACAAGCGGTGTACAAGCAACATCTGAAGATGGAAAGTGTGAAGGACAAGATTGTAAATGAACTACATAAACCAGCAAGAAGAAGATTTCCAAGAAGAAGTACAATCATTAAAGGAATGAATGATCTTTATCAAGCTGATCTCATTGAAATGATACCGCACAGTAAATTAAACAAAGGATTTAAATATATTTTAACAATTATAGACTGTTTTACTAAAATAGCTGACGCTTTACCATTGAAGGATAAGACTGGTAAAAGTGTTACAAAAGCTATGGAAACCACAATACAAAGAAATAAATTTAAAATTAAACATCTACAGACCGATGATGGAAAAGAATATTTTAATAAAGACTTTGGAGCTTTGATGAAGAAATATCAAATAAATCATTATTCTACAAATTCTGAAGTTAAAGCTTCAATAATTGAAAGATTCAATAGAACATTGAAAGGTGCGATGTATAAACAATTTTCAAAACGAGGATCATACGTGTGGTATGACATATTACCACAACTTATAAAACAGTATAACAACAAATATCATCGTACCATTGGAATAAAACCTATCCAGGTAAACAGTGCTAATGCGAAAATTGTATTACAACGCATTAAAAATAATACAACACCGAAATTGGAAAAATTGCAACCAAAGAAGTTCAAGGTTAACGATAAAGTTCGTATAAGCAAATACAAAGGTGTATTTAGTAAAAGATATCTACCAAATTGGACTAATGAAGTATTTACAATTTATAAAGTGCAACCAACTATACCTGAAACCTATTTATTAAAGGATAACAAGGGTGAATTACTTCAAGGTGGATTCTACGGACACGAATTGTTGAAATCAACAGTTGGTGATGTATATCTTGTCGAGAAGATTTTACAAAGGAAAAAGGATATGGTTAAAGTCCGGTGGTTAGGGTTTGATAAAAGTGAAGACTCTTGGATTCCTTCAAAAGACTTAGTATAGTTGTTTAATAGCTCATTGTGTGTTTAACCTTTATACAAGATGGAGATTGTACAACAAAAATACCGATTTAATATATATATCAATAATATAATAATAATATCAAATTATTATTGATATTATTATCCTTTATTATTGATATAATAATATCAATAACATTGATGAATTGACAGTTGACAATGATAAGTTAAATCATGGAAAACATGGTGAATTACTACCAAATACGATAAGATGTCTAATAACTGGTCCTTCAAATTGTGGAAAAACTAATGTTGTTTTTAACCTTATAACTAATCCTAAAGGATTGCGTTTTAATAATATATACATTTTTTCAAAATCATTGCAACAACCAAAATATCAATTATTGGATAAAGTACTTGCAAGTGTACCTGAAGTGAATTTTTACAAGTTTAATGCCAGTGAAACAATTATGCAACCAAATGAAGCAAAACCATTTTCTATTTTTATATTTGACGATGTTTCTTGTGAAAATCATGACACAATAATGAATTATTTTGCTATGGGAAGACATCATAATATTGATAGCATTTACATTGGTCAAACATACAGTAAAATTCCAAAACAACTTATAAGAGACAATGCAAATATGTTGATCATCTTCAAGCAAGATGAAACAAATTTAAAGCATATATATAATGATCATGTAAATGCGGATATGTCATTTGAAAAATTTAAAGAGATGTGTGGCAAAGCATGGAATGAGAAATATAGCTTTCTCGTTATTATGAAGGAAGAAGATATTAAAAATGGTAGATATGGTATTGGGTTGGATAAATTTGTATTTATGCGTTGAACTACCGATGCTACATCTAGTTACAAGTTGAACTTTACAGTGTAAACATGGTGAATCAAGAAAAACTATTGAAAGAAATAAAATCACTCAGTGATTCTATTAGGATGAAGAATCGTGCATTGAGGATGGGTTTAAGTGAAAGAGAAGAATTTCTAGAGACTACATTTAAACCTATTACGGAACCTTTAAAACAGATATCAGAAACTATTGGTAAACCTCGTTATGAAGGAGATGTTTTACTACCAGTTTCTAAACAAGAAGTACAAGCATTAAAAAAAGAAGAAGATGATGATTCATATACAAGTGCTAGTGAGCAAGAAGAAACAAAAGAAGAAGAACCGATTGTTGAAAAGGAAGAAGAACAGCCAATACCTGAAGCTGAACAATCTATTCCAAATTTAACTCAATTGAGTAGCGATATATTACAACATGGACCTCTTGGAAGAAAATATATAATGAAAATGCTACATGACATGAAATCAAACCCGAATTTGAGTAGATCACACGTATACGGAGCAAGAATTGATGGGAATGAATTGAAGATTGGCAATTCAAAGCTTGAAATAACACAAGACGATTACATCATTATTGGTGAGCATAGATATAAAGGAACAAAAGGATTATATGAATTAATTTTTAAAAACATACCACTAAGATATTCATCCAAAGATTTAAGTGTTTTTAAGGAGATTCTCCAAAATACTAACGCTCATAAAAGAAACTACTTAAAGGATGCAATGATTAATCGTTCACGTGCAACAAAATATAACATCATTATAAAAAAGTTGTTTCCTCCACGAAAATTGCCAACATTACGTACTGCACCAGCGGTGAGACAACCACTGAAAAGAAAATCTTTATCACTTATGGATTTATCACTTCTTGAACAACATGGTAAAAAGAGTAAAGGAGATACTTCAACATCTGGTAAAGGATTGATGAAAAATCTATACAATACAAATGTGATTTACTACAACGACATCAATAAATTGGTTGACCGAATGAGACTATTGCATGAAGCCATGGAAGCCGGTCATACGGGTTTGAATAATGAATGGGTGGCTCTAGTTGATGAACTTAGGAATCGTGGTATAGTTGTATAATTGTCCGCGGATATAAAAGAGTTGCAAGCGTAAGACGTATCAGTTCTAACATGAGCGTCGACAAGTTCGGACGGTACTCCGCGTTAGGAGTGCAAGTTAGAGAAGACAGAAAAAGAAGTGGATTACCGCAAACACCTGAAGGTGACTATAGCATAAGTAATAAACGTTTAAAACTAGTTAAAGATCCAGAAGAAGATACTGATGGAGCAAATTTGAAGACAGTAAAAGAAGCTACTTCAACATCATTGAAATTACATAAGAATACTTACGATGTTAAATCACATAGATTAATTAATGTTGGTAAACCAACTGAAGGTTCTGATGCAATTACTAAAGAGTACTTATCATCTGAACTTTCAAATACTTTAAAATTGCAATGGGGTGATAACTTAAAAGATGGACAAACGTATGATGCTGGAAATTATAGAATAACCAACGTGGGAAATCCCAAAAATGATAAAGATTCAGTTAATAAAGAATATTTACATTCTATAATACCGGAAAAAACTGAACATGGATTTTCTTTTTATAAATTTATTATAAATGACATTGGATACCCAAAGGAAGACGGTGATGCTGTAAACCTAAAATACATCAAGGACAACTGTATTTTACAAGATGTTAATGGAATCGATTGTCATGGTAAAACATTGACAAATGTAAAGTTTGGTTCTCAACCAAAAGATGCTGTTACTATGGAACAATTATCTAAAGAATTAAAAAAGGAAACATCAAATTTTGTAAAACATGAAGATGCCGTGTTAAAGCGGGGAGATAAATTTATACATGGAAATGAAAAGTTTGATTTAATGCAAGGAAAAAATGATGAATGGGATGCAGGACATAAAACAATAACAAATGGAAGATTTGGTATAAAAGATTCAGATGTACCTCTTATGGTACAAACATTAATTGCAAGTGGTGGTAGATTAGATACATACAATGGTCGTAATAGAAGAATAAAAAATATTTATCCTGGTTATGAAGAAGATGATTGTGTTACATTGAAACAAACAATAACTTGGGATAAACACTTTGGGACCAAATATGATGCAAAGATGAAGAAAATAATTAATATTTTACCAGGTGAAGATTCAAATGATGCTGCTACTATTGGACAAGTCATAACAACATCAAAAAGTGATTCAACCGCATATACTTGTAATGATAAACGTATTATGCAGTTACAAGATCCTCAACATCCGAAAGATGCTGTAACTTTAGATTGTTTAATAAGAATAGTGGGTAATTTACTTATTGATACCCACAATCATATAGCTAGTACAACGAGTCATGTGATGATTCAACCCGATGAACGAGAAGCTTGGATTAAAAATAGAATTATAAATCAGTATATAATTAATTTGAATAACTAAGTCTTTAAATATAAAAGATTTTGCACAAGTTATTCATTTGTGTAAAGTATCTCGTGGAGTAAACACGCCAGTTATATAAGACAACATAATGAAGACCGTATCTCTCAGTCATTGTCAAGACAGCGGCAAGAGAGGACGTGGTATAACATCAGCTGCATTATCCCTGCTCAGACGGATTCCAGTTGGTGCTGTTGTAAATCGAACAATAGACACTTTACCATACGAATTACATCTGCCCGGAGGTTATCAATATTGTGGACCTGGAACTAAGTTGGCAAAGCGTTTAGCAAGAGGAGATCCTGGAATTAATAAATTAGATCAAGCTTGCAAGGAACACGATATAGCATATTCAAAGTATAAAGATTCAACAAATAGAGCAATAGCAGATAAAATTCTAGCAGAAAAAGCTTGGCAAAGAGTAAAATCAAGTGACGCAAGTATTGCAGAAAAAGCATCGGCTTGGGCAGTAACTACAGCCATGAAGACGAAAGCAAAGTTAGGTGGTGGAAGATGTCGCAGAGGAAGACCTGCAAAGAAAGGCGCTCCCAAAAGAGGTGGAAACATTAAAAAAGGACGTCGTAGAACTCATAAGGCAAATGTAAAGAAGACTTCTGTTTGGCAAATGGTAAAAAACGGAGCAGGTTTATACCTAAGACCATACCGTGTGTACTAAATAAGAAGAGTCAATTGATAATTCCAAATAAAGCCTTAACAAATCATCAGTTAAATGATTATGTAAAATGTTTGAAAATACCATTCTTTCGAGGAGTTTTTATGAAAGATGCATTACCAACTAAAATATGGGAAAATGAAACTGGAATAGTAAATTTGGATTCCACCTATGGTCCAGGCACTCATTGGGTATGCTATAAAAAGCTCGGACAAACCGTTTACTACTTTGACAGTTTTGGCAATCTACCACCGCCAAAAGAACTTAAACATTATTTTCGAAACTCCAAAAACATTTTTTACAATTACAAAAGAGAACAACCTAACAATACTGAAATATGTGGGCATTTATGTTTGGAGTTTCTAGCGAAAAGTGTCAGTCAGCTTTAAGATGTCATCGTATACAGTGTCATTGAGTGGAAATTCATCCACATTGAAAAGTACGCTGTTCCCAGCATTGCGTCTATCCAAGGAACGATTATGGGAAGCGGCATTACTTGATTTGACTACCTACAATTCAATTCCCAATGTTACGGAAGGGAAGAATAATTTACTACATTATTATGAAACTAAGGATGCTGCAGGAAAATACTCAGAATTGAAAATAATTACATTTCCTACTGGAGCTTATGAAATCGATGATATAAACCAATTATTACAGAAACAACTCGGAGAAGACAATATCACCGTTAAAGGAAACAATAATACTTTAAAAGCAGAAATAACTTCGAAATATTATATTGATGTCAGCTTGGAACAGTCGATTGGCAGTTTACTTGGATTTACAGATACAAAAAAGAAAATCTTAACTCCTGGAACTACTCATTCAGGTTATTCAACTGTAACAATATTGAAAGTAAATAGTATCGATGTCACGTGCAACATTATACACGGATCTTATAGAGATGGAGTTAATCAACATATTTTACATACATTTTATCCAACAGTGGCTCCCGGTTTTAAAATTGTTGAGAAGCCACAAAACTTGATATACCTACCGTTAAACACCAGTTTCATTTCAGACATCGTACTGAACATATTGGATCAAGACGGTCATAGTGTTGACTTTAGAGGAGAAACAATTACTATACGGATACACATCAGAGCAGCAACATAAAAGTCAACATGGGATTATCATTTAAACCGCAACGGAAGAGTCGGGAGCTCAGTAGCTCCTCGACATTGGAAGAGTTAACATCGGAAAACATTCGTTTTCTACAGAAGATTGGATTGAAACTTAACAGCGATGGATATCCTGGATATATCTCAAGGACCAACGTTCGACGAAACACTATGGGAGAAGGAATATCACACGCACAACCCTTACACTTCATCAAAATTAAACAATAACGATGAAATAAGGATCCCCATTCAACAACAAGATATTTACACTTTACCTTGTGAAAGTTACTTGTACATCGAAGGACGGGTATTAAAATTGGATGGAAAAACTGCTTCAAAAGTTCCTTTTATACATAACCCGATGGCATATCTTTTTGATGAAATAAGATATGAAATATCAGGGGTGACGGTTGATTCAACAAAAAAGGTTGGTTTAACAACGACATTGAAAGGATTAACATCATTAACACCGCATGAGAAGAATTCAATAGTCACCGCCGGATGGGTTGCCCCCGATAAAGACACTATAACACCGGCTTCCAACGGTCACTTTGATTTTCATGTACCTTTACGATTGCTTTTGGGATTCGCTGAAGATTACAAACGGGTAATAATAAATGTCAAACAAGAATTAGTATTACTCAGATCTTCAACTAATAAGGACTTGATACTTGCAGACCCTGCAACTAGGGAAGATAAACTGGAATGGCAACTACAGTTGGATAAAGTTGTTTGGAGAGTACCTCATGTAAGATTAGCTGATGAACATAGATTCCTATTATTGAGAAAGTTGAAATCTGACCGTGATATTGTGATGCCATTCCGAAGTTGGGAATTTCATGAATACCCTACACTACCTCAGACAGAACGACAAACATGGACCGTCAAGACATCAACTTACTTGGAACGAGCAAGGTACATAATACTCGGTTTTCAAACTAAGCGAAAAGATGTTATCACTGCAAATGTTGGTCAATTTGATCACTGTAAAATAAAGAATTGTAAAGTTTTCCTAAACTCTCAATTCTTTCCCTATGACAATTTAAATGTCATGTTCAGCAAAAAACGTTTTTCCATTTTATACGATATGTATGCAAGATTTCAATCGTCATATTATGGAAAAACTAATACACCACTATTATCACCTGACCAGTATTATTCCAAGGCTCCAATAATTGTAATCGATTGTTCAAAACAAAATGAATCGGTAAAATCATCAAGTGTGGATATAAAAATTGAAATGGAATTTGAAGAACCAGTAGCGGATGGAACTTCGGCATACTGTCTAATTCTACATGATAAAATAGTTACTTACACACCGCTGACCGGAATTGTGAAGAATGTACTTTAAGAAGAATTGTACAACGACTGCAAATTTTTGAGGTTAGAATTATCTGCTTCAATTTTTGAGGTTAGAATTTCATTTGTGAAAGACAAGTTGAAAAAAAACAATTATGTAATTGTATAAATTTCAAGGATTTTACGAAAAATATAAAAGCGAGAAAATAATTAGTGGAAACTTCATTCTATCTTCAACCGTCGTATGGGAAACATCATTCGCAAGATGAATTCTACTAACGGAGAAGAAAATACACCTCTAATGGATGATAATAGTTCAGATATAGAAAAACAAGTTGAACGAGAAATGGACGAGTTCCTAAAGTTTAACAAACATAAGAAGAGAGAAGAAGAAGAAGCTGAAAAAGAAGTAAAAAGGAAGAAGGTTGAAGTTAACATTACAACCAATATTTTAACAGAAGTATTTCTTCGGATTATCTACCCAATTTCTTCATGCATGACAAAAAGTATATCAGTTGGAATTTTAAAATCAATGGATTATTCACCAATTGTTATTTTAAATCATGGAAACAAAATGGTTACTTTCAGTGAAACTACTTGGGAATCTCTCATGAAACATTTACATCTTTTGGAGTGCTATTTAAGTAACAACACATTTGGAAGAAGAACAAGATTAAGTTTATTGGAATCAAATATTGAAGTTGATATAGTAAAACATCGTGGAGGACAAATTGTTCGCTTCAGAGATTTAACTACCCACAATGTTAAATTATATTTTACTAAAGAAGAATTTTACACTTTAAGTTGTACTACCGATCCTGTCACCAGATATTTGAAACAACTAATATTTTCAAGTGCAATAATTAAAGACTATCTAATCGATACATTGGACAAACAACCTTTTGTTCCAATTTCATACGGTCCCGTGGATACTTCAATCTTTAATAGAATACCTCAAGAAGTTGAAATGTGGAGACAATTAAACAACTATCACACCAATTATAATATCGATGAAGTGGCACAAGAAGTGAAAGAAGAAGAACAATCCTGTCTGTTATAAACGTCGGCTCATTCAATTTTTAAGTCAGTTGTTAATAAGACTTCATCATGAATAAACAGGTTTCGTTTTCTAATGCACCACACATAATGGAAGTTAAAAGAGGTATAATTGAATTTCAAGCTTTCCGAGGAAATGATGGTAATTTTATTATTAAAGAATTAGTAATCTTGGACATGAACACATCAGTAGTTTATCATTATTTGTTCAAACCTCCAGTACCATTTAATAGACTAACAACTAAAGCGAAAGTTACAAACAAATGGTTGAACAAACATTTTCACAACTTAAGATGGGATGAAGGTTTCATTAATTATAACATGATGCCGCACATTATGAATCATTATTGCAAAGAGTTTAAAATTATCTACACAAGAGGATTGGAAAAAGCAAATTGGATACAATCATTTACAAGCAACGAAGTGATTAATGCAATAATTGATAAAGATTTCCAATGCTACTTCAACGAACTTTGTATTTCATCAAAAAGTTTTAAACATCGAAGGTCGCAGTGCGCTTTAAAGAATGCCTACCGCTTGAATAGTTTCCTTCAAAAAAGTGGTGGGGGTAGTGTCGACTATAAAAGTGAGAGCGCTACCATGACACAGCATGAGTATTACTCGAACCTCCGAAGAGACAACATCTCCAACAGACATTCTTATTTACAAGAAAATTAACAATAACATCAAGATGGCATCGCAGAACTTACTTCAAAATTTGGTCGATCAGTTCAACGCTCATTCTAAATCATCAATTCTACCTACGAAGAAATGTTCTGAACTAAAAGAAGAAAAACATTACATCATTCATACGATCAAGAAAATGGAAACTTTAGTAGGTGATGCTATTAATTGCACATTGAGCGAGGCACCGTATACAGTTGGTGACGAACCGAAGTTTCAAATCTTCCTACCTACACGTTTTGTACAACTTCTTCAAAATGAAGATCTTCGTGTAGTTCAACCCGGTGCACTCTATTTGGTTTCGCACGGACCAAGTGGAAATAACTCTACTGAACTTACAATTCATGTAACACCTACTATTGATTAGTTTGTACATAACATTGTAAATATTTGTTTGTAATTGTTTCTCAATAAATATGATATAAAACAAAAAAATAAAAAGCAACATATTGTAATGTCTTTGTACATTACAATATGTTGCTTTTTTAAAAATTCCACGGAATGACCTTGACCCAATTTTGTGTGATGATAAAAGCAGAAATCTACTTGTGAAGTTCATCAGTCTACGACTACCTTTCGTACCGTACACATCTCGCTCACTCTATTGCTTAATATAAAAAACTAAATATGTCTCTCAAAGTCAAGTGTGCATCTTACGATACCAACACCATTACAACTTTTGAACAACTCGAAGATTTAACCAACGAAATGCGAGTTTTACTTACCGGTGGTTATCACTTAACTGTTGATGTTAGTGCTACTAATACAAGGATGTTCACTAAAACAAAATATTGCGATGATGAAATATTTATTTCTACACAACCTACAACTTCTTCATCGCCTACTGGTCAACATAACATCAAGTTCCAAAAATATTACCAATGTTGAATAACTTTTGACAAACAAAACTACAACTAAAGAATCACGTGTTGAATGTGAGTTAATAAAAAGGATGTGATACTTGAATAAATAATCATTTGCTTCTCAGCTCTCACCACGACAAGACCTATTTAAGAAAATGTTGTACAGAATGATGATTCAACTTGATGGAAAAATCTATGGAAAAGATTACAACACTGTTGAACAAATGACTAAAGATATAGATGTATTAGCTAAAGAAGGATACCAAGCTAAATTAATTTTGAAATTTCCTGAAGTACATCCGCTATCAATAGAAGAACTAGTTGATATGGCTAAAGCTGAGAAAGATAAAAAGTCTGAAGAAAACAAAGAGAAACAAACTTCTTAAGTATCAACATTCCTTACATTAGTAAGGTATAATTTTTTAAAACTCCGTTTGGATGACCTTGAAATTACCCCCACCACTTTTCATAGTATATAAAACTCGCTATTCAACACTATACACTCTTATTCTTTCACTGGACTCCGCAGCATCAACATGGAAGAGCAAAAATACAAGTAAACCTCGTTACTGTTGTGAACAACAGTGTACAGATTTAGGACCAATGATGGTGGATGGGTTAGCTTGTACTAAATGTGAATTCTTCGGATCTTGTTATTGCAAATGCAAAACAAAACAACTACCACCACCGGAATTGCGAACTTTCAAATTTTACAAATCAAGATATTTTCATACATGTTGTCCTCAAAGATGTTTCAAATTTCACCTTCTAGATCTTGCTCATTGTCAACACACCAAGTCTCATCAAGATGATTTTTGTACACATATGATAAAAAGATGTAAATACAGATCAGATTGGTATTCCGATCCTGTAGAACCATCAAATGTGTAATTTCAGTTTTACACTCTTTTTTAAAACTTCATTTGGATGACCTTGAGATTTCCCCCACCACTAGTTCTAATTTTTATATAATATTAAATCATTCCACTTCCAACACTCTAACTAACAACATGGAAAACAAATTTATCAAGTTTGAACATATAATAACTGACAGGGAGGAGATGGAAGAATTGTTTCAAAACTTACTTTCTATCATTGACGAATATCCTATAAGATGGTTCAGAATTGTAGTTCAATATTTAAATCCTGGTGAATTGTTTTCTTCATCAAGTGAAGAAGATGAAACAACTACTTCGGTTCAAATAATTGAATTAAAAGACGAAGAAGAAGAACTAAACATTTTATTCAATCGTAAGCTCAAGGTTCCCCATATAAAAGCCCCCTCCCTAGACAGCCCCCCTCCCTAGACGCCTGCTCAAGGTCACCATTATATAAGCCCCCTCCCTATGCGCCGATCCTCATTCCATCACCGACTCTCCAACAATGAACAACTCTCCATTGGCCGGAATGAATTCTAGTTTTGAAATAAACTCTAAAGAAGAGTTACAAGACATTTTTAATATTTTACAAGAACTTGTAGATAATTTTACAACCATCAAAATGAATTTGGAAATAACATACGATTGTCCTATTTGTGATAAGGTTGAAAGTTTAGACGAAGACAGTTTACTAAATCTAACTCCTGCACCATCTGACACTACTGATGGTAATAATGAAGAGCAACGTCTTTCCCCCACCACTTCTTTGTAATTCATCCTTTCCCCCCACCACTTCTTTATTTAACTAACATTTCTCCCTTTTACTTCTCATTCCGTCTTTGACTTCTGAACTATCAACATCGCTTGTTTTAAAATTTCAAACACTAACACAATCATGATGGATATGATGGATGAAGTTCCCTTCGTAACTAGAATGGAAGAGGATAAATTGAAATTAGAAATTAAACGATTGGAAATGGAACAGGAAAACCAACTCGAAATGTTACATTTGTTCAAGCTTTTCAAATACATCGTCTGGGGACTCTGCATTTACCTTCTCATCGTCGTCGGTGTTTGCATTTACAACTCTGTAATTCATCACAAAAGTTCAACTTGTTTAAACTCTGCTGTTGCACATTAATTGTATGTTCACTAATAAAATTCAAAAGTTACTTCAACCTATCCTACTATTACCAACTAGTTCAACTTAGAACTATTTCTGGTGGTAGTTGGGTAGGCTTTTTTAAAACTTACTCTGGATGGCCTTGACATACTTTCCAAGCCCCCAGTTATACCTGTTAAATTTCAGTTTTCAACTAACTCTTAATTTTTGTTCAACTGTTAGAGTTTAGTTAACACAGTTAAATTTCACTTTTAAACTAACTTTTAATTCATGCCCAATTCTACTTCACATTGAGGGCATATGCTCTCGCCATCTGCACCCTGCAGCTGCCCTGGCAGCTGACACCATCTGACCCCTGCAGCTGCCCTGGCAGCTGACGTCACTTCCGGTTTAGAAGTGGCTTTTTCCCTCTACTATTACTTCATTAATGTGATTCGGGTACTATTTGAATTTTTGTAAACATTATGTATAATGATGTCAAATTGTATGTTTCACGATTTAAAAAGAAGATAAAAGAGAAACATTGCAAAGATTGTGGGAAAGTGTTCTTAAGTTTCTGACATCTGTAAAACAGAACCATTTATAATAAATTGGATACTTAGTTAGAGAATCAGAGTTGCTCCGAGCGTTTAAAGTGAAGCTGCTGCATCAGTGAATAACAAAGTGACTCCGTTTATCTTTCTTTAAATAATCTCTCTGTAAATTCAACCATGCTTTCCATCCACATCCGTATTTTAGTATAAAATTCTATATAAAGGGGAAAGTTTAATCAGCATATTAAAAAAAGTAAGCTTAAAGATTTTTTATGTAGAGTGCGGATCTGCTATTTTGCTGGAGCAATTTTTTTAGTTACCTTATGGTAACTTTTCAATAATTTGTACTATCCAAGTTTTATTTCCAAGAGAGAGGATTGTAGAGAGACAGTTCCGAGCCGGATACAGTGTAAAGCCATCCGATTTAAATATATACGAGGAGGATGCACTGCAACTGTCGCAGAGATCCCCAATAAATTCCCACCAAATAACAGGCCGATACATTGGCGACAAAGAATGTTTGATCACACTTTTTGACATATTGAAATGCCAAGCATTCCATAACTGTTGTTAATTGAATCAGATTGGAGAACAGACATTTTCGAATGTTTTCCTTATTTAAAGTTGGATCTCAAAAACTTACCCAACATAATTGATACAAATGTTGAATATACTTAAAAATAGTTCAAATTTATTTCCTAGTAAGTAGTGTTTATTTATACAAAGTGTGTTTGGGGTTTATGGTTTTAGAAAAAAATACACATAATTTTAATTAATGCGTACAATACATCGATGAAAGTTTATGTGGTAATTGATATCTTTAGACCCAAACAACCTTTCTTCTATGAGCTGTCATATTCTGAGCTTTCATAACACATTCACAAAAATGGATCAAAAATATTAGATTTAAAATTATCAAACAATTTGAATAAAAAACCGAGAGCAACTTTAAAGGGCATTTTAAAGCCTACATAAACTATGTACTTTAGTTATTGAGGCAATTTATTTTTCTTATTCATCTTGTGTATTCAGTATGTTTGTTTGTTCGGGAGTAAATTTCATTGGTAAAAAGATTGACTTTTGTTAACTGTACTTTTTACGTTAGTTTATTAGTTTTTAAGTATCAAATAGTGTTTAATAGTCTAGTGGTGTTTAAGTTAGAGTAGGTTAAATGTAGTGTCTTAAACCACAGTGGTGTTTGATTCTTATTTTTATCATTGAAAGATATATTATGCTAATTAGAAATGTATGAAAATGTGAGGTATGTATTTTTTCTTCTTGGTTAAAACAATACAAAAAGTCATGTAAAATCTATCAATAAATATTTCTACGATAATATGTAATTTTACAAATAACAAAAAATAAATGTGATTTGATGTGGTAAAAATATTTGATTACTCATGTATTTTTTCATAAAATTGGCAATTTAAAATGTTACACTCTAATGTAAGTTTAAGACTTCCTCTTTTTATTCATACCATCAATTAATAAGACATGACTGATCGAGGTTGTCGTATCTCAACACCCAATTTTCAGAGACCTCATTGAAAAGTCGAGATGTAACATTGTTCTGAGTTTAACTGTGTAAAACTTATTACTTTGCTTGATAGTTGTACCATTAGCTTTTACAGATGACAATATTTCTCACGCATGTTCTTGCTTTGAACATCAGATTATTTCTCATGATAACTTCGATCCTAATTGGCTCAACGGTTTGAGAACAATAATATTTCCATACGATCAGTTTTATTTAATTGCTAATTTTCTCATTTAATTTTGTATAAAAAACTTTTGAATGAAAAAGTAGTTATAATTTATGTAATAAATGTTGGAACTGTTTTCTAAGTAAGTTAATCGGCACACACCCTCATGTAATAAGTAATGAGTGAAATATTATATATATCTATACCTATAAAAGAGGAAGTATGTATATATATATATTTATATGTATGTTGCCCATAGACTCTGAAACCGCTCAAAAGATTGCAACGAAACTTTCAGGCATTATTAAGCATTATTCAAGGATGGTTTGAGTGAAGTTTGGTGCAAATCTGTCCAAAGGGCTCTGACCCAGAGGGCATACAATGGTGGTGCAGGGTCAGGTTTTAGAAATTTAGTGTTTACAAAATGAACTGATAAAATAAAAAAATTCTAAAGTTTCATTCAAGCAGATGCTTATAATCATAGAAGTAACCAGGTGTGAGGTATAATGTTGATGTTTTTGTGTTGTCTTTATGGCTCCGCCCTACGGAAGCTCACAATTACACTAAAAGCCTACAGGTGGTGAAATTAGACATGGACGATTCTTTTTGTCCATAGGTGGACCGTAGGTCCATAGGTTTTGCAAATATAGTTTTTTAAGCTCTTTAGGGCTCCACCCCACTGCACTTCAAAATTACTTTAGCTGGCCACCGGGGTTGAAATTTGATGGACGATTCTCTTTACCTATAGGTACACACTAAGAAACGATTTTGCAAATATAGTTTTTTAAGCACTTTAGGGCTCCGCCTTACTGAACATTGAAATTACTTTAGGACATCCGGAGCTGAAATTTGACATGGACGATTCTCTTTGCTCATAGGTACTCAATAGGAAACGGTTTTACAAATATAGTTTTTAAGCTCTTTAGGGCTCCACCGCACTGGACTTCAAAATTACTTTAGGGCCACCGGGGTTGAAATTTGATGGACGATGCTCTTTACCCATAGGTACTCACTAAGAAACGATTTTGCAAATATAGTTTTTTAAGCACTTTAGAGCTCCGCCTCACTGGACATTGAAATTACTTTAGGACCTCCGGAGCTGAATTTTGGCATGGACGATTCTCTTTGTTCATAGCTACTCACTAGGAAACGGTTTTGCAAATATAATTTTTAAGCTCTTTAGGGCTCCGCCCCACTGGACTTTAAATTAATTTCGGGCCACCATGGTTGAAATTTTACTTGGACATGCTCATAGGTACTCACCAAGAATGGTTATGCAAATATATTTTTTAGTAGGGCTGTGCTTCACTGGACTTTAAAATTAATTTAGGGCCTCCGGGGTTGAAATTTGACACGGGCGTGTCTCTTTTCTTATAGGTGCTCTTGCATTTGCAATTACGATCAATAAGAACCAAGGCAAACTTTGACTATTCTGGGTTTAAATTTGCAAAATGCCTGTTTATCCTTTGGCCTTACAATAATATTAATATACTTACTTTCTATGCCATTGACTTTTTTTGTTATATTAAAAAACTTAAAACTTAACAGTAGTGTCTTTTGGTTACTCCTGGCTCAGGTCAAGGTCATTGGTTGGAAGTGGCAGTTGTGGGGTTGGAAGTGTGGGGTGGGGGTGACAGTGATGGATGGGTTTGGGAAGTGGGTCAAGGTCATCCGGAGGGGGTTTTAAAAAAGTGGGAGCCGCAGGGGCTCGGTGGGAATGGGGAGGGGTGGGGCGGCTTCGGGGTTGGAGGTTTTAGTTTATTTTTAAAATTAAATTAAAATAATAGTTGCATGATAGGAGAGCTCCTAGGTGTTTACAGTGCGAGTTGATACAGTAGAATGAGACATGTGTCCAAGGAAGAACGATCATATAAACCCGGTAATATAGTGAATAAGAATAATTGGATAGCATCGTCAATAGGTGTAACAAGATTGAAATGTTGATACTGCAGCATGTCAGTTAAGACAGCGTGCAAAACAGTATCAGTACAGTATGCAGTGTTGCACAGGCTAGGTTTCGCAAAGTACAACGGGTGAAAACTGTAGTATCTCTTAAGCTTAGCCAATGTAGTACGCGGTTTACAAACTTTGGAGTTAGATTGTTTCTGTAAAATATGTTTTGTGCGTAAAAGCTTTAGTTGTAAAGAGTGCGAAGCCATGATAATATACGAAGGGGAGATGTGTACTCTCCGACAATTGGCGAGTATATGACCGGCACCCGCAAGTGTGTCTGAATATATAGAGACTAATTAGCATAATAAGTGCAAACATATGTTAGAGTAAAAAAGCGTAAGTAAAAAAGTGTTAGACTAGGTGTTAGAGACTTGCGGATAGTTGTTTACTGTTGCCCTATCGCCACTATAATGACGCGCGCGCGGTATTGATGCCCGTTTTATGGGGGTTGTGTGCCCCCCCCCCCTTTCCCAACCCCTCCCCCTGAGAGGATGACATAAAAGAACAGAACTTCGGAGAGCTCAGTTATTTGTCGGGCGGCGCCGCGAAAGGTTGTAGCAGGGGGAAACATAGGCGAAGAAAAGTATCGGTAGCCGCAGAAGTTAATTAATTATTCAGGTGCAGGATTGCAAGTAATGTTCCGTGCACGAATAAGTAGGAATACAATTGTCAATTGTACAGGTAAATCTTGTACTGTAGCAATAACTATAAAATTAGACGGTTGTAAAGTGTATGACCTGCTAATGTGCAAGAAATATCCCGTGCACGACTAAGTGGGATCACAATTGCCAATTGGACAGGTAAATCTTGTATTGTAGCAACAAGTATAATAGTAGACCGTTGTAAGGTGTATCACCTGCAGGTGTGCAGGAAATGTCCCGTGCATAAATATAGAGACTAATTAGCATATTAAGTGCAAACACATTTTAGAGTAACAAGCGTTAGTTGTAAAAGCGTCAGAGACTTACGGATAGTTCCTCACCCGACCGATTCCGCCACCGAAATGGCGCGCGCGCGGCAGCAACCCCCCTTTTTATGCGATCGATGAGTCACGTGCGACGCCCCTCCAACCCCCTCCCCGAGAAAACCGCATAAAAGAGCGAGGTTCGGGAGAGCTCGGTTATTTGTCAGTCGGCTGCGGCTACGGTCACAAGAGTCAGAGGAAGAGACGGATAGTTTAAAAAAGTACTGGTGATCGCGGAAGTTAATTAATTATTCAGTTGTAGGATTGCTCTGTGGATAATCAAGTGGGGGGACCACAACTGTGATTGAACAGGTAACCATTGTAGTATAGCAATAATTTTAATATTAAACGGTTGTAAAGTGTATAAGCTGCAGGTGTGCAAGAAATGTCTCTTGTACTGTAGCAATAATTATAATAGTAGACGGTCAGTAAGTGTATTACCTGCAGGTGTGCAAGAAATGTCTTGTGTAATGTAGCAATAAGTATATGATTGTAAGGTGTATTACCTGCAGACGTGCAGGAAACATAGCGTGCACTATTGCACAGGTAAATCCCGTAGTGTAGCACTAATTATATTAATATGACCGAGAAGTAGCGGTTAGAGTTTAAGTGTTGTTAAAGTAAGAGAGTAATTTGCATATTAAGGAGGAAACAGGTGTGTAAGAATGGAACCTGCAATTAATCAGTGTGAGTTTCCTGCACACGATGTTAATTAGCATATTTTAATTAAAAAAAAAAATGGAAATTCGACACGAAAATAAAATTAAGATATATAAAATAACTGATGTAGTGTTAAGAAATAGTGTAAAAATAATAAAAATGTTAAAATAAATAGTGTGTTAAAGTACTATGTGGTATGAACTCACGGATTGGTTGTTTACCGTTGGGGTGTCAGCTCCCTATATGGGAGGCGCGCGAGCTTCCCGTCGTTTATATACATGCGGATGGTTACTCATGCATGACCCCCCCCCCCCCCCGACCGGACCGGAAACCGGAAGCCCCCCCCCCCGACGTCACAACGTCTTGGGTGTAGCGTGTAAGAAGTACCGACCAGGCCAAGGATTATGAGCATAAGTAATGCATTTCCAAACAATAGTCTATTGTATGTTAAAAACAAGTTGCGTGTTTTGGCGGCCTATTTCTGTTGGAAGTATAATTAAGCGGCGGAAGAGGGTGGATAACAATCGACGATAATTATGCTGCGGATGTACTTGTCAGCGGATGTAATTTGATGCTATCTAATGCAAATTGAGAGGTACAAGGCTCCACCTGCGTTTTAGGCGACCCACATGTAACAAAGCACATCCGTTTGGAATTTTCCACTGACATTTCTGGAAAGTTCCGCGCCCCTGAAACCCCTCCCGGCCCCCCACCACTCTGGGAGCCGAGAACTACCCCGACGACTATTGCCGCCACAGTCGGGCTCGGAATTTCGGACGCGACGCTCCGACCCGACTCAGAGGGCAACTCAAATGTATAAGCGGCCGATATATATTTGAGTTACTCTTGTTGTTAGGCTATTACTATTTAATATTTGTTGTGTGTGTGTGTGTGTGTGTGTGTGTGTGTGTGTGTGTGTGTGTGTGTCTATGATTTTATGCAAAGTGTTATTTGGTTTCAGTCTTAAGATGTGTTAGTTTTTTAAGGTTTAACTTGCGCATTGCGATGTTAGCATTAAGGTGTTTTATGGTATTATTTATGTTTAAGAAATGTGTTTTTAATCTTAAGTATTGGTTTATGGTATTTGTGTGTGTGTGTGTGTGTGTGTGTGTGTGTGTGTGTGTGTGTGTGTGTGTGTGTGTGTGTGTGTATCTATGTCTGTGTTTGTTTATCTGTGTACTAATAATTTTTTACATTCCACAGCTAGCTGTTAGGTTGGGTAGATTAAATTAAAATGTAAATGTAAATTTAAGAAGTTCGATTGAACTTCATTAAATATGGGTGGGACATGCGCGTTGTGCCGTAGGTAGCGCATATTTTTATTGTTTTTGATTTTTGTTTCTTAATTTTTGTCAGGCAAAAATATGTTTGGGTGGGTTTAGATTAAGGGTGGGAGGTTAGAGTTGCGTCTTGCATTAGCTGTTCCAGAGTCCCCATTGTAAAATTGGAATGGTCAAGTCCAGTGCCCAGGCCCGAGGCTGGCCGCCCGTATCACAGACTACCAAACTGGATCGCCATGTACGTGCGGGCCAAAAATTGGGATCCCTCGCAAGACGTAACTTTTTTGGTTGGGATTGGGAGTGTTTGAGGAACACAGGGTGGTGGAGACGGTTACAGCCGCCTCCATCACCTTGGATCATTATTATTTTTTGGTGACCTTGACCTCAATCCATTCATGCATAACCCCCCCCCCCCCCCCCGACGTCACAACGTCTTAGGTGTATCGTCTTAAGTATAATGTCTTAAGTGTATTGTCTTGACCTTGACCTTGAACTTGGCGAGCCCCCCCCCGACGTCACTATGTCTTAAGTGTAGCGTCTTAAGTGTAGCGTCTTAAGTGTAACGTCTTAAGTGTAACGTCTTAAGTGTAACGTCTTGACCTTGACCTTGAACTTGGCGAGCCCCCCCCCCCCACCCCCCCGACGTCACTATGTCTTAAGTGTAGCGCCTTAAGTGTAACGTCTTAAGTGTAACGTCTTGACCTTGACCCTGAACTTGGCGAGCCCCCCCCCCCCCAGCCAGCAAAGTGCAAACAAACTTACTTATAACTTAAGAACGGGTTGCCGGAATAGGGCAAGCGATACATCATTGGAAAGCTCTAATTAGGAGTAATATTGTGGTAAAGACAGAATTAAATTATTTTCTTTTAATAAAAATTTATTATTAAAAGAAACCCATACTCATTGACTTGCCCATATAAGAGTGTTGTGGTTTGCGTTGGGACATTCATTGCCAATAATAGCTAGAGTGAACATGTCCCCCCGAGATGCTCCAATATTTTATAACAAATGTACAAAAGTTGAAGAAGTATTAGAGGTGGATGAAGAAATCAATGAAGAAAACGATGTACAAAACGATGAAGAAAACAATGAAGAAATTGAAGAGCCTTTGTTAAGTGAAAATGAATACCTATCACTTTCATGAAGACTGGACACTCACAATAAATCTTTAGTACGCCAAACTATCAACTCAAATAAGGTAAAAAACATTTAAAACAGTCACAAGTTTGACAAGATGATCAGATGTTATCACTGTCGCATCGGCGAGTAGGTTTGGTTCAGGTGTGAGAAATTGTTGGAAAATCTCTCAAGTGTGGGAAAAAAGTGTTTTGTAGGGGCGGCCAAAGTCTAATAGCATCGACTATAATAACGTAAATATACACTTCTCATCCAATGAATTTTGTTTGATACAGACAGAACAGAAATTTGATGGTTCCGTGTACTCTGTGCCAGAGGTGTTGCAATCGATGTTGTTATTATTCAGCTGGATTTACAGTGCTTTATCAATCACAACATAAACATAACCATCAGTTATAAAATGTTTCATCCTTGTTAAAAAGAGTGGTGATACTGATTTACCTATCATATGTTACTTGTACTCCATACGCCGCGGAAGATCGTGCCACCGTAAATTGGTTTCAAACATGCCTATGCTATGAAAAGTCTATTCACGTTGGTGTATATAAGTGATGACATCCTGTCACTTCATGTGTCCCCAAAACCACCAGAACAGTAAAGATTTTACCGGTCGCTTGGAGCGCTAGTGATGGTTCACTAGCTCCATTGTGATTGGCATCCGAGATACTCTGTAGCCAATCACTCAACGAGCTAGTAAATCATCACTAGTGCTCCAAGCCACCGGTATAATCGTTACTGATGTCTGGTGGCCCAATGTGGGAGACACCCTAATACATGTAGTTTCAATAGAAATGTCGTGACTGTGTGGGGCCGGCGGGTCGGCACTGTTGCACATGGCCCTCACAGCTGATAAGCGCTAGCACTCGCTCGACTCAGACTCATAGAGTGGCGACAACGGTGCCAGAGTCGGCAGCGATACATTCAGTGCTAACATAAATTAACTTTAAAAAATAAATAACAACAATTATTTGGATATAAAAAAACCCTACGTGTTTCGCTAATTTAAAAAATATTTATTTTGGTTTTGTTATTTTTTAATTTTTAGCCGTTCCCCGTGAAAGTGCCGCCCTAGGCGGTTGCCTAGTTCGCTAATGGGTGCGTCGGCCCTGGTTTTACCCTTATGGATTTTAGTTTGTTAACCTGCAATTTTTTAATGGTTTATCCATTTGTAGTTTAGTTTGCAGCATTGCAGTCTGCAAAACCTTAATGTGTGCACCTTTAATGTGATGTAAAAATCAAAACTATGCTTACATTTAAGATTTTCTTGTTACTCCCAATGGTGACATCATCGTTACCATGTACACAGAAAAGTAGCTTACTATTAACAGTCACAGCATGCCTATTTTGTTGTGATATCTCTTGTCGTATAAAACTCATAAATCCGTCCTAAGACTTAATTGTCACCCTGTATTATTGTTTGAGCATCAATTATTATAAAAATTCTTTGAGCTGCATAATAATTTAGATTTTAACATAGTTACATAACTTTTAATATATTCAATGAATTGGATAGTTGAACAGATTAATTGATTACTTTATAGAAAGTTTTTAATATTTTGTATTTGTTAGTTTTTGTTTATGGCAAAATGTGTGTGTGCGTGTTTCTTGTGAATTTTAGCGAATTTCCCTATAGGGAATACGCTATTACGGTAGTAGTCATGGTAAGACCTAAGCCCGGGACCGTGATACTTTTTCATTTTGAGGTCCCTAGAAGTCAAAAACACCGTTCGTTCAAATTGATATATATATATATATATATATATATATATATATATATATATATATATATATGTATGTGTCCGTGAACTCGATAACTTTTGAACGGAACCTCCGATTTTGATGAAATTCGGTATGGGGGTGTAAGCCAGCATCTACTTGCTTGAGTTCGCGAACCAGAATGAACGGACCATGGGAACGGGGTTTTATGGGGTTTCAAAAGGGTTAAAATTGGGTTTTTGGCTTTTTTTAATTTTTATTTATAAAATTCAACAATTTTAACTTAAATTATTTAAAAAATCTTAAAAAAACAAGCAATCTAGTATTTTGAATTACCTAACTTAAGTGGTTATGGAGAAAATCAAAAATAGGTTTTCCATGTTATTCTTAAGGTAAATCAACGAAACCTTCTATCTTGCTTATTTATTGACATATCTTGATAAAATTTGGTATGTACATTCATTAGGAAGCATTTAATTTATATTTGCTTAGAAAACGCATATGGTGGCTAACCTACTTACTCACCCCTATGGGGTTTATGGGAAAAATAAAAAGAACACCATAACCTGATAAAATTTGGTATGTACATTCACTAGGTAGGGGTTTAACTTATATTTACGAACAAAACCCATATGGTGGCAAACCTACATACTCTAATCCACATGGATTTCATGGGGAAATAGAAAATATACCGAAATTCCATTGGAAATTCGCTGAGTACACAGGTCTGCTGCGACGGGGGTATTAATGTTTTATCATTGACAATGCCTTCCTGACTGAAAATGTGACTCCTTTCAACCCATGACATCCTTGAACAATAATTGTTTGAGCAACAATTATTATAAAAATTCTTTGAGCTGCATAATAATTTAGATTTTAACATAGTTACATAACGTTTAATATATTCAATGTATTGGATAATTGAACATATTAATTGATTAATTAATAGAAAGTTTTTAATTTTGTATTTGTTAGTTTTTTGTTTATGGCAAAATTCGTGCATGTGCAAAATGTGTGTGCGTGTTTCTTGTGAATTTTAATGTTTTATCATTGACAATGTCTTCGTGACTGAAAATGTGACCCCTTTCAACCCATGACATCCTTGAAACCTTTGTTGTAGTGAAAACTCAATCAACCACAAAATGGAGTCAAAAAACATTTAAAACTACAATATAAGCAATATAAGTTTCACCAGTCCAGGGGCAAATCACCATGTGTACATTTCATTTCTAAGAGCAGTTAAAACAGATTTGATTAAAACGCCATTTCATTAGTAAAACTTTTTCAGGAGAGGCTTTTGACCGAACACCCAATTTAAGTGGTGATGTTGAGGACAAGCCGTTGGACGTGGATGTGCCTGAACAAATGCCCACAGCAGGTATTATATATTACAAAAATGTTTTAGCTGGAATCTTAGATTTATTATTAAAAAAGTGTTCATACTCCAACCGCTGTAATGGGTTCTGTGTGTCATCTATTTACCAGAGTAGCACCCTGTTGAAAGTTGATCCTTAGGGTCAAGTAATCAAGAAAAACTTGGGTGCTTAACCAGAAAAGTGGTACTTTTCGAAAAACTACGCCATCTTGGATTTTTTTATTTTTAGCATTTATGACCTTTTATAATGACTTTTCAGGTTATCTGGGTATCATATTATATGTTTTTTTTTTTTTTTGGTTCTAGACTTGTTTTTTATATTTTCAAAACCGTAAAATAACAAATAAATGAAAATTGGTCGACTTTAAAGATTTTTTCAATATTTTACTGGTGAAAAAATTGCATTTTCGTTTTTTAAACATTTAAAAAAAATTTTATTACATCATATTTCAAACCTAGTTAAAGAGATAACAAAACAAAGAATATGATATATTTACATAATGTGATATATTTTCAAAAATAACAATATTCTAACTTTTCCTTGCATTATAATATATGAAACATTATTGTTTGTCATGCAAAATTTAGAAATATTTAAAATTCAAGAAACATCAAAAATCATAAGGCATAACATCAACCTCAAAATTCCTGTTCACAACACTACCTTTTTAAGAAACATTTATTATACAATGGTGTCATATTTTATAATAAATTACCAACTAAATTAAAAGAAGAAAAAGATTTGAAGAGATTTAAAAAGTTATTGAAGAAATTACTACAAATAGGAGCATATTACAAAATTGAAGATTTCCTTAAAGATACAAAAATTTAATCATGGACGTTTAACAGTGTAAATTTTTAAGTTATTAGTCATAATAAATGAAAAAAATAGAAGAGACATATAGAAGAATTTTGTATGTAAGTTAAAATTAGTTTGTAATGCCAATGCAATTAATATAAATTGTTATATGGCAAATAAATATTATTATTATTATTATTATTATTATTATTATTATTACATATAGTTCTATGTTTCTTTGTTGCCGAAAAAGTTAGATTTTTTTTAAATAATAAATTTTTTTATATAAACAGTAATGAAAGCTTTTTACAGCACTTTTGTTTAAATATGCTTATAGAACATTTTACATACGAATTTGAATATTTTTAAACCAATTTTGTAGCATAAATAAAATATAATACTTTTTCTATACATTTTGTACTACCGTATGTGATGTAGTACATTACTGATTCTAAACAACATTACTATTAAAACACCAATCCCAGTGGAAAAAAAACAAAAAAAAAAAAAAAAAAAAAACACACATTTTGGTCTTTCAGTATAAACAAGATAAAACTACAAGATAGTTTTAAGACCTTCATCTTAGAGAAAAATGCAGTAGCTTGTGGCCAAATGTGCATGTATTTTTTAGCGCTACATCAAGTTCAAACCCATCACAATGCATTTCCTTTCAGTCACCAAATTCAACCTTTCACCATACGGAATTGCAGTTTGGAGAAATTGAGGAAGCAGACATCAGGATCATGCCCCATATTAAGCATGCCACTGTTGCAAAATACCAAAAGATAATGGTATTTTCCAATGACACTGATGTCCTGGTTTTACTCGTGTACCACTGGTGTACATTAAAAGAAATGGGATTGGTGGAACTGTGGATTCGACTGGGTGTAGGGTCTACAGTACAACAAGCCCAAATCCACGTTTTAGCAACTAAAATCATTTCCGGTCTTTGTCATGTTCTTTCTGCCATTCACTTTTTAACTGGTTCAGATTGCACAAGCAAAGTGGGAACAAAACATGCTGCACTTTCAAGTTCGCCCATAAACTACCTTGAAAAATTTGGAACTCTCACTAGTGGAGATATATATGAAAAAACATTAATCTTAGCTGAAACTTATTTGGTTCATGTTCTAAAAATGGTACAAAGTGCAAAACGATGAATGTTACGAGATGTAACAGAAACCGAATATGAAGATTTAAAACTATATGGAGAAGAACAACAAGAAGAACAGCAAGAAGAACAACAAGAAAAACAACAAGAAGAACATGAAGAACCATTAGCAGGACCATCTAATAAAATACCAAGTTTAAAAATATATGCTTTAGAAGGTAAAGTAGTAATGCACCACAAAATTCAAAATGAAAAATTGGAATTGGAGCAGTTTTTTTAAAGAAGTGAGTACAATTGCAAGGAGAACACTCACAGAAGAATTAAGAAGACTGAACTTCATTAAATTTAGCATATTACTACATGCTATGTTTACTAATGTAGAAGGAGAAATGTCACCAAGAGGATTCATAACAAAAAACCAGACCATCATGGCAAGTTCAGATATTAATTCAATAGTTGAAGATTGTTTAGAAGAAATATTAACTAAAATTCAAGAACATGAAGGCAGAGGATCTGGTTGGAGTTTGGTTAGTATTGAGGGTATGGATATTAGAACTCATAAACACGGCTACGGATTAAGGGGTAGCAGTTATATTCCGCTCCCAAAGAAAATTTCAGACACCAAATCGTGTATAAATGTTAAGAACCAAGATATGGAATGTTTTAGATATGCAATGACGACAAAATTTGTACCTCCTCAAAATTCGGAAAGACCCAGTGAAGAATATGAAACTTACAGATATAGATATAATTTCAAAGGATTGACTTACCCAGTGGCTTTAAAGGACATCCCAAAGTTCGAAAAACAAAACCCTGGAACATCTGTTAATGTTTTCGGTTTGGACAGTTCGAATAAAGTGTACCCATTGCGTGTGGTGAAGAATGAACTACCAGATCATAGGGACTTATTATTACTTACAAGAGGTGATGTTTCCCACTATGTATGGATCAAAAAATTTGAAACTCTTGTTAGTAATCAATTATCTAAAAATAGAAATAAGAAGGTAATTTGCAAAAGATGTTTCAATTTTCAACGAGAAGGAAGACTAGGAAGACAGTGGTTAGAAGAGCATAAACGATTGTGTAACAACAACTATGAAGCCAAAATAATGTTACCATCACCAGATAAAGCCGAGCTAAAATTTGAGAAGATATCTCATCAGTACCGTATTCCCATTGTTGTATATGCGGATTTTGAATCTACACTTGTTCCTATTGAAAATAATGATGATGAAGCCAAGAAAAGTGTTAAGTATCAAATGCATGATCCAAACAGTTTTTGTTTATTAATTAAATCTACACTGTCAGAAGATCATTTAAATAAATATGATCTAACATCAAAACCTGTTATATATCGCGGTGAAAATGCTTCTAAAATTTTCCTTGACCACTTATATTTGATAGCAGAAAATGTACAAAAAATGTATAGTGATATTGTACCAATGATACCGATGGATGAAGAAGAAGAGATTCAGTATGAAAATTCAACCCATTGTTATTTATGTAAAAATGAATATACTTTGGAAAACCACAAGGTACGTGATCATGACCATCTGACAGGTTATTATAGAGGTGCCGCGTGTAACAGATGTAATATTAACTATCAAATTCGCAACTTTATACCTGTAGTTTTGCATAACCTCAGCGGTTATGATGCACATTTTATCATACCGGAATTGGGACGAGATGATGGAAAAATCGATGTGATAGCGGAAACTAGTGAAAAGTTTATTAGTTTTAGTAAAACGGTTGGAAATATTAAGTTACGTTTTTTAGACTCTTACCGTTTTATGCCATCTAGCTTAAGTAAACTCACTGAAAACTTAAAGAAAGAAAATTTAATAGAAACAATGAAGATTGTTAGTAAAGATAAATTGGATTTGGTTCTCCGCAAAGGTGTTTTTCCCTATGATTACATCGATTGTTTGGAAAAATTTGAAGAAACATCACTTCCGCCAAGAGAAGCCTTCAAGAGTAAGTTGTATGAAGAGGACATCAGTGAAGAAGATTATCAACACGCTTGTAAAGTATGGAACGAACTAGGAATGACAACATTGGGAGAATATTCCAACTTTTATGTTAAATTAGATGTGACTTTACTTTGTGATATAATGGAAGAATTTAGAGATACCTGTTTTGAAGCATATGGATTGGATCCACTTCATTCTTATACATCACCTGGACTAGCATGGCAAGCTATGCTGAAAGAAACAAAGTGTAGACTTGAACTTATTACAGATATCGATATGGTTTTGATGATAGAGTCAGGCGTTCGTGGAGGATTGACGCAAAGTGTAACTAGACATGTAAAAGCTAACAACAAATATCTCCCAAACTTCGATGCGTCACAACCAACAACATTCTTAGGTTATTTTGATGCAAATAACCTATATGGATGGGCTATGTCAAATCCCCTTCCATATGGTAATTTCAAGTGGGCGAACCCAGATTCGATCGGCAATATAATGGACATTCCCAAATACGGCGATACTGGATACATTTTGGACGTCGACTTCGAATATCCTGAACAACTGCATGATCACCACTACGATTTACCACTATTGCCAAAGACGGAAATATCACCAACTGGTAGATGGCCCAAATTAATGATGACGTTAACCAACAAGTCGAGATATGTAGCTCATTATTGGACAATACAGCAAGCAATAGAACTGGGATTGAAAATAACAAGAATCAATAGAGCAATACAATTTAATCAATCTTGTTGGTTAAAACTATACATCGACAACAACACAAGAAGAAGGACTGCAGCAACATCCGCTTTTCAAAAGGACTTTTTCAAATTAATGAATAATTCAATATTTGGCAAAACGTTGGAAAACAAAAGAAAACATAAAGATGTAAAATTAGTAAGCGATCCGGAGAAGTTGCAAAAGTTAGTACAAAAACCAAACTTTGGAACGAGTGTAATTATTAACGAGAATCTTGTAGCTGTTACCATGAACAAAATCTCAATAACAATGGATCGTCCTCTATATGTGGGAATGTCTATTTTGGATATTTCTAAAACCCACATGTATGACTTTCACTACAACAAGATGGTGAAGTTTTATGGAAGAGAAAACATCGGGATAGCATATATGGATACAGATGCTTTCATTTATTGGATAAGAACAGAAGACATGTATGAAGATCTACGTACTTTTGTATATACTACTAACTTTGACTTTTCAGATTATCCTAAAGATCATCCCAACTATGACTACGATAGAAATAAAAAGGTGTTGGGCAAGTTTAAAGACGAAACAAATGGTGTACCAATGGAAGAAGTTGTCGCTTTAATGTCCAAACTGTACTCATTCCAACTGTACATCAGTGAAAAGGATGAACATCAAGTGGTGAAGAAAGCCAAAGGCATCAAGACTTCATATCTAAAGAAAAAAGTGCAGTTTGAACATTATAAAAGATGTTTATTTCAAAATGTGGAAACAACCGCAACATTCAACACCATCAGAAGCTACAACCATATACTGTATAGTGTAAAGCAAACAAAGTGGGCATTAAGTTATAAGGATGATAAACGCCACATTCTTGAAAATAACATCAACACATTGCCATTCGGCCACTATTCCCTAATCCCTATTGATCAGTAAACCTTTTCTTCGTCCTTTACCTTCTTCCTTTTTCCTTTCGTAAAGAAGAGGGGACATGACAAGCCCAATGTCATGTTCCCTCTTTTTTACACCAACATAAAATGGCCTTGACCTATATCCTAACCGTATATAAAAGAGGATAAACCATTCTAGAGATCAGTACCTTTACAAGCGATGTGGAAGACACAACTGAAGATGGAAGACTTAAAAAATAAAATTGTAAATGAACTTCATAAGCCAGCAAGAAGAAAATTTCCTAGAAGAAGTACAGTTATAAAAGGAATGAATGATCTTTTCCAAGCCGATCTCATTGAAATGATACCACATAGTAAGTTGAATAAAGGATTCAAATACATTTTAGCGATTATAGACTGTTTTACTAAAGTGGCTGATGCCTTACCGCTAAAGGACAAGACTGGTAAAAGTGTTACGAAAGCTATGGAAACGGCTATACAAAGAAATAAATTCAACATCAAACATCTACAAACTGATGATGGGAAAGAGTATTTTAACAAAGACTTTGCAGCTTTAATGAAGAAGTATAAAATAAATCATTACTCTACAAATTCTGAAGTTAAAGCTTCAATAATAGAAAGATTCAATAGAACATTAAAAGGAGCAATGTATAAAACATTTTCCAAACGAGGATCATATGTTTGGTATGATATCTTACCGCAACTTATAAAAGAATATAACAACAAGTATCATCGAACCATTGGTATGAAGCCTAACCAAGTAAATAGCGGTAATGCTAAGATGGTATTAAAACGTATTAGGAATAATACAGCTCCTAAACGTGAAAAAATGCAGCCTAAAACATTTAAAGTTGATGATAAAGTTCGTATAAGTAAGTACAAAGGAGTATTTAGTAAAAGATATCTGCCAAACTGGACTAATGAAGTGTTTACAATCTATAAAGTGCAACCAACAATACCTGAAACTTACATCTTAAAGGACAACAAGGGTGAATTACTCGAAGGTGGATTCTACGGACATGAGTTGTTAAAATCATCAGTCGGCGATGTATATCTTGTTGAAAAAATTTTACAAAGAAAAAAGGATAAGGTTAAAGTACGTTGGTTGGGATTTGATAAAAGTGAAGACTCTTGGATCCCTACAAAAGACTTGGTGTAGCAATTTTTCAACTCATTACGTGTTTAACCTTTAGACAAGATGGAGATTGTGCAACAAAAGGATCGATTTTTTATTAATAATATTGATGAATTAACAGTTGACAACGACAAGTTAAATCATGGAAAACATGGTGAACTACTGCCAAACACAATAAGATGTTTAATAACTGGACCGTCAAATTGTGGAAAGACGAATGTGGTTTTTAACTTAATAACAAATCCTAAAGGATTACGTTTCAACAACATTTATATCTTTTCCAAATCTTTGCAACAACCCAAATACCAATTATTGGATAAGGTACTCGCAAGTGTGCCTGAAGTTAATTTCTACAAGTTTAATGCTAGTGAAACTATAATGGAGCCAAACGAGGCTAAACCATTTTCTATTTATATTCGATGATGTATCTTGTGAAAATCATGACACTATTAGAAGTTATTTTGCCATGGGGAGACATTATAATATTGATAGCATTTATATTGGCCAAACTTACAGCAAAATTCCAAAACAACTAATAAGAGATAATGCAAATCTACTTATTATCTTCAAGCAGGATGAAACAAATTTAAAGCACATATATAATGATCATGTAAATGCAGACATGTCATTTGATAAATTTAAAGAAATGTGTGGCAAAGCATGGGCTGAAAAATATGGATTTCTTGTTATTATGAAAGAAGAAGCTATAAAAAATGGAAGATATCGTATAGGATTGGATAAATTTGTATTAATCCATTGAACGATTAATGATACGTTTAGTAATAGATTGGACCTCGCAGCGTAAACATGGTGAACCAAGAAAAACTATTAAAAGAAATAAAATCACTGAGTGACTCGATTAGACTTAAAAATCGTGCATTAAGAATGGGTTTGAATGAAAGAGAAGAATTCCTGGAGACTACATTTAAGCCTATTACAGAACCTTTAAAACAGATAACAGAAACTATTGGTAAACCTCATTATGAAGGAGATGTTTTGCTACCTGTTTCCAAATTTGAAGTAAAGAGTTTAAAAAAGGAAGAAGATGATGATTCTTACACAAGTGATAGTGAAGTTTCTCAAAAAGAAGAAGAAGAAACAAGAGAAGAAGAACCAGAAATAAATGTTCAAAAAGAAGAAGAACAAGAACAACATATACCTGAAGCAGAACAATCAATTCCAAATCTAACAAAATTAAGTAGTGATATATTGCAACAAGGACCTCTTGGAAGAAAGTATATCATGAAGATGTTACATGAAATAAAAGCAAACCCAAAACTACACAAGTCACATGTATATGGAGCGAGAATTGATGGAAATGAATTAAAAATAGGAGATTCAAAAGTACATTTGACTGAAGATGATGACATTGTTATTGGTGAGCATAAATATAAAGGAACAAAAGGATTATTTGAACTGATTTTTAAAAATATACCTATAAAATATACGGTACAAGATTTAAATACTTTTAAAGAAATTTTGCAAAATACTAATGCTCATAAGAAGAATTACTCCAAAGATTCAATGATAAATAGAACACGCGCAACTAAATATACAGTTGTAATAAAAAGATTGTTTCCGCTGAGAAAACTACCAACATTACGAACTGCGCCCGCTTTGAAGAAACCGCTAAAGAGGAAGTCTTTATCACTTATGGACTTATCACTTATGGATGAATATGGTAAAAAGAAAAAAGGAGAAACTTCGACGTCTGGTAAAGGTTTAATGAAAAACCTATATAATACAAATGTGATTTACTATAATGATATAAATAAATTGGTTGATAGAATGAGACTATTACATGAAGCCATGGAAGCTGGTCATACAGGCTTAAATAATGAATGGGTGGCTTTAGTTGACGAACTTCGAAATCGTGGAATAGTTGTATAAATCATCACGGATATATAAGAGAGCTGTGAGCACACAGTGGATCAGTTCAATCATGAGCGTCGACAAGTTCGGACGGTACTCCGGGCTAGGAGTACAAGGAGGAGAAAACAGAAAAAGAAGTGGATTGCCGCAAACACCTGAAGGTGACTATGATATGAGTAACAAACGTTTAAAATTTGTTAAAGACCCAGAAGAAGATACTGATGGAGCGAATTTAAAGACAGTAAAAGAGGCTACTTCAACATCATTGAAATTAGACAAGAATACTTACGATGTTAAATCACATAGAATAATTAATGTTGGTAAACCAACTGACAGTTCTGATGCAATTACTAAAGAGTATTTATCATCTGAACTTTCAAATACTTTAAAATTACAATGGGGTAATAATTTAAAAGATGGACAGACATATGATGCTGGAAATCATAGAATAACCAACGTGGCAAATCCAAAAAATGATAAAGATTCAGTTAATAAAGAATATTTACATTCTATAATACCGGAAAAGACTCAACGCGGATTTTCTTTTTATAAATTTATAATAAATGATATTGGATACCCAAAGGAAGATGGGGATGCTGTAAACCTGAAATACATCAAGGACAACTGTATTTTACAAGATGGTGATGAAATCGATTGTCATGGGAAAGTGTTGTCAAATGTAAAGTTCGCTTCTCAACCAAAAGACGCTGTTACTATGGAACAATTATCTAAAGAATTAAAAAGGGGAACATCGAATTTTGTAAAACATGAAGATGCCGTGCTAAAGCGAGGAGATACATTTATACATGGAAATGAAAAGTTTGATTTAATGCAAGGAAATAATGATGAATGGGATGCAGGACATAAAACAATAACAAATGGAAGATTTGGTATAAAAGATACAGATGTACCTCTAATGGTGCAAACATTAATTGCGAGTGGTGGTACATTAGGTACATACAATGGTCGTAATAGAAGAATAAAAGATATTTATCCTGGTTATGAAGATGATGATTGTGTTACATTGAGACAAACAATAACTTGGGATAAACACTTTGGGACCAAATATGATGCAAAGATGAAGAAAATAATTAATATTTTACCAGGAGAAGATTTAAATGATGCTGCTACTATTGGACAAGTCATAACAACGTCGAAAAGTGATTCGACTGCTTACACGTGTAATGATTAACGTATTATGCAGTTACACGATCCCCAACATCCAAAAGATGCTGTAACTTTAGACTGTTTAATAAGAATAGTGGGCAATTTACTTATCGATACCCACAATCATATAGCTAGTACAACGAGTCATGTGATGATTCAACCCGATGAACGAGAAGCTTGGATTAAAAATAGAATTATAAATCAGTATATAATTAATTTGAATAATTAAGTATTTAAATATAAAAATTGTGCATGTGCTATTCATTTATGTAAAGCAGCTCGTGGAGTAAACACGCTGGTTATATAAGACGACATAATGAAGACCGCAACGCTCAGTCGTCGTCAAGACAGCGGCAAGAAAGGACGTGGTATAACATCAGCTGCGTTATCCCTGCTAAGACGGATTCCTGTTGGTGCTGTTCTAAATCGAGCAATAGACGCTTTACCATACGAATTTCATCTGCCCGGAGGCTATCAATATTGTGGACCCGGAACTAAGTTGGCAAAACGTTTAGCAAGAGGAGATCCTGGAATTAATAAATTAGATCAAGCTTGCAAAGAACACGATATAGCGTATTCCAAGTTTGCAGATTCAACAAATAGATCAATAGCGGATAGAGCGCTAGCGGAAAAAGCTTGGCAAAGGGTTAAATCAAGTGACGCCAGTATTGCGGAAAAAGCAGCAGCTTGGGCAGTGACAACAGCCATGAAGACGAAAGCTAAGTTTGGTGGTGGAAGACGACGCGGGAGAAAACCTAGTAAAAAAGAAGCTGCAAAAAGAGGCGGGAACATCAAAAGAAGACGTCGCACTAACCCTAAAAGGAAAGTCAAGAAAACATCCATATGGTCAATGGTAAAAAACGGATCGGGTCTTTACTTAAGACCGTACCGTGTGTATTAAATGAGAAGAATAAATTGATAATTCCAAATGAAGCATTAACAAACTATCAACTGTCAAAATATGTGAAATGTTTAAGAATACCATTCTTCAGAGGAGTTTTTATGAAAGATACATTACCAAATAGAGTGTGGAAAAATGAAACTGGAATAGTAAACTTAGACTCTAATTATGGACCAGGTACTCATTGGGTATGTTATAAAAAACTTGGAGAAAATGTTTACTACTTTGATAGTTTTGGAAATTTACCGCCACCAAAAGAACTTCAACATTATTTTCGGGACTCCAAGAATATATTCTACAACTACAAAAGAGAGCAACCTAGCAATACAGAAATATGCGGACATTTATGTTTAGAGTTCCTAGCGAAGAGCGTCAGTCAGCTTTAAGATGTCATCGTATACAGTGTCGCTGAGCGGAAATTCGTCAACATTGAAAAGTACACTTTTCCCAGCGTTACGTTTATCTACGGACAAACTATGGGAAGCAGCATTATTGGATTTGACTACATACAATTCAATTCCCAATGTTACAGAAGGAAAAAATAATTTACTACATTATTATGAGAGTAAAGATGAAAAAGGAAATTATTCACAATTAAAAATAATTCCATTATCTACAGGAGCATATGAAATAGACGATATAAACCAAGTATTACAAAAAAAGCTTGGAGAAGAAAATATTTCTATAAAAGGTAATAATAATACATTAAAAGCAGAAATAACTTCAAAGTATTATATAGATTTTAGCTTAGACCACTCAATCGGCAATTTGCTCGGATTTTCAAAGAAGAAAGGAATTTTAGCTCCTGGAAATGATTATACTGTCGATACAACAGTAACAATATTAAAGGTGAACAGTATTGATGTAACGTGTAATATTATACACGGATCATATAGAGATGGAGTAAATCAACACATATTACATACATTTTACCCCACAGTAGCTCCTGGTTTTAAAATAGTTGAGAAGCCACAAAACCTGATATACCTACCGTTAAACACCAGTTTCATTTCAGACATCGTACTGAACATATTGGATCAAGACGGCATTAGTGTTGACTTTAGAGGAGAAACAATAACTATACGGTTACATATCAGAGCAGCAACATAAAGTCAACATGGGATTATCATTTAAACCACAACGGAAGAGTCGGGAGCTCAGTAGCTCCTCAACATTCGACGAGTTAACACCGGACAACATACGCTTCCTACAAAAGATCGGACTAAAACTTGCCAACCATGGATATACTGGATATAGCGCAAGGACCGACATTCGACGAAACCCTATGGGAGAAGGAATATCACACTCACAACCCTTACACTTCATCAAAATTAAATAATAATGATGAAATAAGGATTCCCATTCAACAACAAGATATCTACACATTACCATGTGAAAGTTATTTATATATCGAAGGAAGAGTAACAACATTGGATGGAAAATCTGGTTCAACTGTTCCTTTTATAAATAACCCTATGGCATATCTGTTTGATGAAATTAGATATGAGATATCTGGAGTAACAGTCCCATACAGCACACAAAGTCTAAATCACGTTGAATAAACATGTAGGATGGATAAAAATTAACCGTCTTGCAATTATCTTTTTTTAAGACGTTTTGTAAACCTCTCACAATACACGTCTTATTTTTCTACATCTATAGTACGTCTCCATTTATTCATTCTTAAAACCAAATCGCATTAAACTTAATTAAGATGTCTTATTGACATACAAGAAAAATTATAAATCTAAGACTATATTATTCTTATATGTTCAAAAAAAATTTTAAATTACCCAGGAAAATTTTTTTCATAAACTTATACGTAGTAAATATTGGTATATTGTAACTATTAAACTAACAATAAATGAAAAATTCAATAAAATGTAACAATTAACATTTTTTTTTTCAAAAATATAGTTTATTCATCCTGAAGATGAATAAAAAACGTCATCAAAATGTTTCCGTGATTGTTGTCGTTAACATATAAAAGATGTCAAATTTACGTTTTGAGGACATCACCGCTCAACTCCTGCAAACTCATTAATAATTGTGAAAATCCCGAATTCCGTACCGGTACACTTAAAAATAATTTAAAAGCTTATGGTTTTGCTAATCTAAATGTGTGTTTTTAACTAAGTTTGTCAATATATGTTTGTAGCCTGAACTAATGTTTTACCAATAAAAGATTCTTGTCATATTCAAATACCTGATCAAATATGCAAAGAAAGTATTTGAACTGATGAGACAGTCTTTTGAAGTCTCTTTTGAAAACAGGCCTCAGCTCAAGTCATGGGATTAATCCTTCTCCGAAACAGAGGTGAAGAAAACAAAGAAACGCAGTCACACTACCTCTCCTTCAAGGTGGAAAGTACGAATGCCACAACTGTGTGTAGACGATCAACAATCCACAAAAGATTTCTGATTTTATCAATTATTTAGAAACGAAATCACCTAGGCTAGTTAATTTTCATTTCTTTCAAGATCAAGTCGATAAAACAATATTTTACTCAGTAAGAAATTAATTACAAAATATATTATTCTAGAAAAATCTGATAGGTCATCAAAATATGCCATATTAATTAATTCTGATTTGAGTTTGAAGCACGATTACAAAATTCATATTCTTCTGACATTTAGGAATATTGCGGAACTCTTTTACTGGAGTATATATGAATCTAAGAATTAATAAATTAATTGAATCAAACGAATGATACCACAAATATAAAAGCAATTCAACAGTTTCGATTTCATGAGACATTTTAATCTTTCTTTCAATAAATTAATTGTTCTGTATATTTTACGCATGATTTTAGAAAGTCACTTCCTCTGCAAAGTAACCAGGTATGCAATAAAAATGATATTAGCTCACTAGTTTTTAGTTAATGTTTCCACCCAAGGTGATGAAAATGAGCTATTTGTTTTTCAAGTTTACTGCATATTTAATTATTTCACTTCAAGTCAGATTTTTCAAACCCAATGCAAAGTAAATTTAATGACACCTTATTTCTTAATATGTTCTTCATCGAAACTATTAGCGGGTTTGGTTAGGTCGTGTGGTACGTGGGGCTTCGCCGTTAAACTAATGTGATTTAGTTTGCTTGAACTTTTGCTTTTGATTCATAAAATAAACCATAATAACAGATTAATTATAAACTGTTTGATTGTTTAATCTAAAACAATAAATAAATCGTTTTGAGTTTTCACCACTTTACTCTCTGCCTTGAACACCTACTTTACCAATACTCTGTGTGCTCGTGCTGATGATTTGAGTTAGTCGTCTGTCGTCAACAAGGAGGTTATATTCTAATACTGGAGGTAACACACAATGCTAAAAAAGCGAGCCGCTGATTTTGTTTGGTTGGCAATCCTGAAGTACCAATTTGAACTGTTTGCCGAAATGAACGAGTCAGCTAAGGGAGTCAAATGAATTGTGAATCAATTGCCTGGTGAATCGATTTTAATGGGCAATTATTGGTAAGCAAATATGCATTAAAAAGGGAAAACAAACAAAAACAGAAAATAAATTATATATAAGTATAAAAATTTATTTTGGAAATTTGGTAATCAGTTTCAAGTTATGGAAACATGTTTATTTTTATTTTTTTTTTAATTAATTAATTTACTTGATGATTTTGTACCGCATTAAAATTTGTATAATATGCAAGACAAGAGAATAAATTTTTTCGTGGTATACCTTTGTGAGTACTGAATAGTACGGAATTTTGATCTTCCGTACATGTCATTAGATGTCTTAGATTTAGTTAGTGTATTATCAAGTTTAATATTCTAGATACTGTGAATGTAACCATTTCTAAGATCTAACATAGGTATAAATAAGTTATTAGTTCTAATTATATTTTTTGAACAATTCATAAAACAACAAATATTCACATCTACAAATTAAATAAATAAGTTATCTCTTATTCTGTAAAATACCTAACGAATAAAATTGTTTAAATTCATGTAAGTTAGAATTAAAGACACACGTTATTATTATTCCAGAGTCTAGATTCCTAATTATTGGTTAGCCGTACCGTACCAATTCATCGTTCATCGTTCCCAGAAGATTCGAACCATTTCGTTGATTCGAATATCTTTTAGCTACCGTTCAAAGAACGACAAAACGGTACTTCAGGATTGCCAACCAAACAAAATCACCGGCTCGCTTTTTCGCCAAAATTAACCTATCAGTGTTACCTCCAGTATTAGAATATAACCTCCTTGGTCGTCAACCGTCAACCACCCCAAGGTAAGCATTTATTTGTTTCCATAAGCTTATATACAAAGCTTTTACCTTGATATAGTAATACAGTATTATTTTATGAAAGTGAAAATTGTTTTTTTAATCTGCCAAGATTCTATATATACCAAGGTATATTATATATTCTACTCTAACCAAAGACATTGAAATTGTAAAGGATATCTAACCTAAATTACTCTGAAATACCCTTCTATTATGAACTAAACCTCTGTAGGAATCCAATTGTTTTGTCTAATAATTTAAGTTTAATTCTTTAACCTTTTATATTTTGTATTAGACCAACAAACCTTTATAGCTAATAATTAATTATTCATTGCCAGGAATAGCATTTGTAATCTTGGATCGGGACCTTAAAATAGGCCCTACACTCCAAAATTTATTTTTATAGGTACAACTTCCCAATCTCCTCAAGACAGTCTCTTGTCTGTTTTAAAATGATTGTCAGACCAATTTACTTGTAAATTTCAATGACTGAAAAACTGTTTAGGCTACATAATAACTATCTTTGGCTAAGATGGGCCAAAAGTTTGTCATTGGGATCGGGCTCATCACTGTTTATTTATGTTTGTAATCTATGTTTATTTAGGTATCTATCCAATTTTATCATGTGATAAGATGAAACATATTAGCTGTGTGAAAATAGCCAACCGGTGAATTTGAAAGAATGGTTTTTGTTTCCTATGGAGTTAAAAATGTATAAAATCCAATAATATGGTCCCGGGCTTAGGTCTTTGCATGACAATTACCGTAGTAGCAGATTCCCTTAAACTATAGGAAAATCCACCAAAATGAAGAAATTTAATCTAGGCCTACTCTTTTATCTCACATTAGGCCTACAGTAATGTTGAATGAAGTTCGACCTACATAAGTTACTAGCCTATAACATGTCTATCAACCCTAACTCTGAATCGACTGCACAGTCTCTTAACTGGGATACCATACTATCGAATGAAAGTATCGGTCGATCCAATCGATATCAACTATTGATTCAATTTAACTTAACTTAAATAACAAAGACAATAACTAACTGTACTGACAACTGAAATTTTTACAAAATAACATAATATACCGGTAGGCTATAAATAGGCTACGGTATGTTAAAAAAAAAAAAAAAAAAAAAAAAAAAAAAAAAAAAAAAAAAAAAAAAAAAAACAGGTCTACTCGATCACATTCTTTTTAACTTTCCTGGGCATGAATACCATATTCTGGGATTTAAGTATCTCTATTCCTGGGAATGAATAGAGATAAGTTTAGGTTATGACAGTTGGATTTGTCAAGCCAAATTTTGTATTTGACATTAGTTGTCTATCTGACACGATATACCGTAGATCGGATCGATTGATTTTTTTATTCTAGCCTATAGTATGGGAGTCCAGTTAAGAAACTGCACCCGTCAGCGGGTACCCTAATTCCCTAAACATTTCCCTATTTAGGAAATATTCTACCCAATTGTGGTTGAAGGCATGGTTGGACCTAATCCTGAAACCATGTTACTTTTTTTTATTTTGATGTACCTACAAGCCTGAAACAATATTATTCATATCTACAGTGTCTACCCCTCTCTTAACCAGCCCTCGGGACCGGGCCTACGGTGGGATGACTTAACCTAAAAGGTCAATTAAAGCGGGCGACTATATAAACATGTAAAATATGTAGAAATAGGCCTAATTATACTATGGTATTAGAGGCCTATGTAATAAAACAATAAATCCTAAAACCCATTCAGCCATTTATCAAAATAGGCTGTGCTCATGTGCTAACCAAGCAAAAAATAATTGACTTTAAGTGATGTTCTGTTTAAGTTCTGTGAGTTCCCGTGTGGGTGTAATAAATTTTAGTAAAGCGATAAAGGTACATTAGCCTGAGGACATATGTGTTCTATGACACCCACACTCCTTAGTCCATATTTTTAGGCAAATATACAGTAAATTAACTGAAAGGTGAGTGTGAAAGATGAGATATAGAGCTTTGTTTACTGACAAAGACCATGTGATTCATTTGTCATTAATATTAAAAAAAGGCTCCTGGTTCAAATTTTTAAATCTTCTAAAAAACTTAAAACTGGTTAACGTGGTCGCAAATGCCTGAGCCCGGTTCTGAGGCTTACGGGTAGGGTTACACTACCAGATATTTTCTAAGCCAACCCACGACCCTTTTGCGATACAGTGTACTGATGTCTCCAACCCTTCTCCCCCTCGCCAATGCCTATGGAAAATAATAATAAGAGATAAACTTATGTGTTTTAGAGTTACAATATAAAATGTCGACACATTTTAACTTACACAGTATGTAAACGAGGCAGTGTAAATAGCCATACCGATTTACATTGAGTTTAACACAATAACAAAATGTTCAATCCGAATTCCCTTAAAATTGCTTCATTTTAGGCCTACTGAAAAAAAACATTTTTCAAATTTCCTATAGAAAGGGAAACTATCTTGAATCGCCTAGGCCTATTCCTCAATTATAGTCTTATTTCAATTGTTTGGAGCATAAAAATGATAAGAAAGGCATAAAATCTTATTACCGTAATAGAAATCTTATCATTCATAGAAACACTTTATAGTTATTACCATAGCAAAAACACAGGCAACTGATTATCTGTTGCCTACAGATAAACTGTTTGCAAACCACTGCAAGTTTGCATACTTTTTGGTTTCATTACCGGTATTGAATTCACCTCATCGCTCACCAGAAAAAAATCAAATGTAGACTCCCTCTTAACCGGCCACCTCGGGACCAGACCGCAGCCGGATAATGAATTGGCCGATTAAACTGATGTGGACCTACATTTAAAAACGCCAACCTACAATTTAATTATGGCCTAAATGCAATTATACTTGAAAAAACTCTAAAAATGTTTCCGAGTAGCCTATAATTTATATAGCTAACCTCTGACACCCATGATATCCACATTAAACGAAACTAATAATCACAGTTTCTTAATTATTAAGAAAAGATTAACAGTTTTTTAATTATTGTCTACTGGATTGCAGGTCCAAGCGCATTCACTTCCGTCCAGGATTAAATATGTTTGAGAATGTCAGTACGGTATAGTGTTGAGTTGAATTACAGATAAGAAAACAACGTTTCCGGCAAAACACAGCCCGTTAAAGCGATGTCGAGATAAATGATGGTTTGTAAAACCCATCATTTAGTTTGTGTCTTTACTGGGTACCGTACTGATTAACCTATATTTGCTTGTAACACCTCCAAGGCAGCAAACCTTCACAGTGCTTATTGAGAATATATATACTAAAATTCATTTTGCAGCAAACATGTTGTGACAATATTATTTGTTTTAACTAACACTTGTAAAAATCTACAACTATTATGACTAGATAACCTAAACCAGATTGTTTATTAAAAGCATATTTTTCATTCTTTTAAGGCTGTGTTCGAGATGGGAACCCAATTTGACATCAGGATCATCTCATCAGGAACCACATCAAAGGACCTCAAAGTCTGACTTGCGCTGATTCTCTTCTAAAATTAGAAGGTACGGTAATGTTTTATTTGGGTGTGGTTAATTTTTATAATAAATTATGAGAGAATACTACTAAATCCCATTCTAAATCATAGAATATTTTGTACATCTGTAGTGGGCCTCTTAATCCGTACCCAAGGCTAATTTTTAAAGGTTCATTTGTCATGAATTAATTCACGCACTGTACCGCACGGTACTCAGTACTTTTTAGGCTAATAATTTAAGCTTAGGCAAATGGGAACTGAGTGAATAAAACATAAATACATATAGAGCAAAATCAGTGTAGCACAAACCAGTTTACTGGCCCAGAAAACTCTTAAGGATGAGCTTGTCCCATTTCTTTTGGATGTTATTATATTTATTTATCGCACATCTTATTGTACAAAGAGCTTTCTTTTGACCTACCGCAGGACAAAGACTGGAAATGATTTAACGGGTAAAAATGTGTACGTGTCCTTTAAGTTTTCAATAAAGTAAATGTGATATTATAGTGAAACCATCTCTAGCCTAGGAGGAAAAGTACGATGGTTAATTGAATAGATGAATCAGCTGTTTCCATTACTGTACCCATTTCTATAAAACACTACTACCGGCTAAAGACATTTATTGTTAAAAATAACTGATAAAGAAGGTACCTATTAGCTTTCCAGAGTAGGCGAGTTAAAGTTTAACTGGTTGTGATAGTTGGTTTGTTAAGAGTATCATTTTGGTTAGCTCTTCTTTTTGGAATGTATAGCCTATCTATCTTCTTATTTCTATAAGGGTTTCGGCTGTTACGTCCCTTTTTCTCTCGACCTACTGAACCGATTTTTAAGATTGAGGTGTCATTTTAAAGCTTAGGATATACCGCAGTGACGAATCGTAAGTAAAAAGCTCATTTTGTTTCGGGCTTCGCCCCCCTCGCCTTTGATTTATTTCTAGAGGGCGCTTTAAAATGTTGACCAACTTTTATTGCAAGTTCTTTAATGTGAATTGTAATTTAACAGCTGATTACCTTCAGATGAATTTTAAAAGCCAGATAGTAAACAAAAATAGATATTTGTCACTTCATAATTAACATTCACGTACTGTAGGTAAGTGTCACTCATACAGAATCATAAAATGCGCAATTTGCGCACGGGCCACCTCGTAATAATATTAAATTAATACTCCAAATATCCAATAAGTTTTATAATTTGTTGGTTACGTAACAAATTATAAAATTGATTGGACATTTGGAGTTTTAATTTAAAACTACTATATGTTAAGAGTATGTTTATAGTATACTGTTGACTCCCTCTAATCCGGACGCCTCGGAATCGGACCATTGTCCGGATAAAAAAATTGTTGAGCAATCCGGCGGTTGTTAACTTATGCAAATTAAAATCTTTAATAGTGTGTATTTACCAATTCTAAACATATAAAAAGACAATTTTATACCCTAAACATTACGTTGTTTTGCTACCAACTTGATTCAACCTCATTTTGATGACATCGATAAAAACAAAATTGACACCAGACAATAAGAAATAACACAAAAAAGGACCACTAATAAAAACTTCATAGATTTATTTTTTGTTAAGAAAGGGGCTTCAGTTTTAGATTCATAAAATCACTACGCAGTTACTCTAACTACAATTTTGCCTAAAAATCAATCTCGTAATAATATAACTCAATTCAAAATTACTAAAACTCAAACAATATACGGTATTAGCCACAATTCGGTATGACTATTCGGAACGAGCGTAATCGTAAGCCGAACTGAGGTTCTTTGTTTACATCTTGACCAAAACAGACACGTTCAATTCTGTCAATTTTGGCCTCAAGAAATCCATTACGCTGATGACTCATTTCCAAGACCTCGTCCGGACCATCCGGCTTCCAGACCATTGGAGTCCAAGCGAGAGGGAGTCGACTATATGTCAATTTTTTTATACTTTTTATATATTTTTTTTATATTTCAGTCTGGTAGATTGAAAATTTTCGCAGCACGTCTGATAGAGTGGTTATTGTGCGCTGGCTAGGCACACCATGTTCTGATATTGGATAATGTAATCAAATTTCAACATGGATGGGACAAGATTATCTTTAAAAGTTTTCCAACCATTAACTTAATACTTTTAATAATTTCTTAATTTATTGGTACCTGTTACATGTAGGCTACACTAGTGATAACGCCGACTTGTCTATCAAAGTATAGTAGAATCCCGCTAATCCAAACTAATCAAGACTGGACCCTTTTAGGTTTTGAAAATTTGCGGAATGGGGAGAGTTAAAAAAGCTTAAGATTTTACTCGTTTACCTTTGCTGTTTACTTCTACCAAGGTGTATGATACCGTGAAACAATGACACGGCTATCAAGGACTTTTGTTGATGGCCGATAAAGCCCTTCAAAGATCCCATGTTATCCTTATGGAAATTTTTTAACTGAACAAAAATCAGCTGATAACTGTAGATAAAATAAACCAATGTGTTACATCTTTAACCTGTGGTTTTAGGAAAATCATACCAATGTGCAGCAAACCTTCCGCCTGGCGAGTGAGCGGAGCGAACGAGCTTTGTGTGAGAAACAAAAGTAATAATTTTACCGAGCTTAAGCTCGGTCCCCCTGGTACTACTTATTTAATACGCTAAGGGTTTTTGTTGTCTTGAGAACTCCTCCTACAATTTTCAACCGATTTTCAAGTTTTTAGTGTCATTGGATCGGGCTTGGTCTGTAGTTGTTTCCGCTAAAAACTGATGAGAATCGGACTGAAAATAAAGGCGCTATCCACCATTGAAATCTCAAAGTTTCCCATTTAAATAACATTGGGATTAAATAAAGCATTTTAAACATATGTTAATAATCAGCTGTAAATACGTGTAGTTTTGGTGATTAAAGATATTCACAATATTGGATTGGCCGGGTGTCATTGAGTTAGAGCTAAAAAGTAACTTTTGTATTGTATTAAAATAAATTGCTTGATTTCGAGCAACACGTATACTAGTATTTTTTAAGTAGGCCTACGTGTTTTTGTATGGTAGTTGAGTATGGTAACCACTTTGATACAAGCATTAGTTAATTAACAGAGAAACAAATTTAAAATCTTGAAGCTGTACTGCAATACTTCACACAAATGAACAAAATCAGTAGCATATTTTGCCGACGACACATTGTTGATTTAAAGAATGTGTTAGGCCAAATAATATTGGAGTACAGTATCAACAGTCTACTGTGCTGCGACCATTTTTGAAAGCCTGATAATTTTTATTTTTTAAGGCAATGAGCCTATGTTACAACCAAAACTGTTAGGCCCTAAACTTAAAAGGAGACTTGGCTGAGATACTTTTAGTAGATACCGAACAATACCCACTTCCCTTTAGACATTAACAATTAATTGGCTTAGAGCTGTATCAAACAAACAATAAACACGTAAGGTTTCTTTGTCAAATTTCATAGTACAGACACCCTCAATCCGGCGACCGTGGAACCAGCTCACATGCCGGTTTTAAAAATGGCCGGATTAACCGGCGGTTTATTGAACAAGTTACAGTTACAAGGGACCTTTTTAAATGTGTTCTAAAGAAAAACTATTAGTGTATTTAACTAAAAATAATAGCATAACATGTAATTAATGTTTTGCTACAGACTTTACACTAAAAGGCATAATTTATTCACTCAGATTTTAATAATAGGGCTGAAATTCAATTGGACATTGGATAAGAGGTCGCTTGTGATGAAACTGCGTTCAATGAACAAACACCGGCTCTAGCGCGAAAACCGGATTTTTCCCAGCTATGGGACCAGCTCCAATCGATTTCTGGTGGCCAAAACCCCCATATTCCAAAATTTGAAGGAAATCGTCGGAGCCGTTTTTGAGATAATTGTGCAAGCAAGCAAACAAGCAAACATTGCTCGTATAAGAGTATAGGATAGATGTTATAGAGGGTGAGTTTCTTAAAGTGATCCAATAGCTAACTTTTTTATTCTATATCTGACAGTATACTTCTTATGGGGGACCCCCTTTACTTTTTTATTTTGCTTTCAGGTATGTATTTCATTTTTCAAAATTTTCCGCCACTTTTCCAATATGGCAGTGAACTTTAAAATTTCTTATGGAACACTCTACATTTTATGGTGTTTTTGAAATTTTCATGTGATTTTAAGACTTTTTTATTCTTTGACATTTTTTTCTAAACCTAACAGTTAGGGAGCCAGAGGCAATTAAAGTTCATTTTTAATTCCATAAGAATAACATGTGGCAAACTTTATCTGCCCATATCTCTGAAACCATTGACAAAAATAAAAAAATACTCAAGAATAAAAATGTCTTAAATTGATGTTTTTAGAACATTTCACTCATAAAAATTATCATTAACGCATAAATCAACTTCTTTCCAATATGGCGGTGGAAAAATAAAATTTTAAAAATTATTTTCGTTATTATGAAAAATATGTTTTTAAAACATCAGTTATAGACATTTTTATTCTTGAGTTTTTTTTTATCAATGGTTTTGAGATATGGGCATATAAAAGTTTGTCCCATGTTATTCTTACGGAAGTAAAAGTGAACTTTAATTACCTCTAGCTCCCTAACCGTTAGGTTTATAGAAAAATGACAAGGAATAAAAAATTCTTAGAATCACATGAAAATTTCAAAAACACCATAAAATGTTTGGTGTTCTATAAGAAGTTTTAAAATTGGCTGCCATATTGGAAAAATTGAGGGAAATTTTGAAAAGTGAAATACATACCTGAAAGCAAAATAAAAAAGTAAAGGGGGTCCCCCATAAGAAGTATACTGCCAGATAAAGAATAAAAAAGTTAGCTATTGGATTACTTTAAGAAACTCACCCTGTATATGGTATATATACACTGTATATTTTTGTGCGCTAAGTTTTGATTTTGTTAAGTAGACTACATGTGTTATTGTTATTTTAGGGACATTTGTAAACTTTTTCTAAAATTCAACTCAACATTCAAGTAATAAGTAAAAGTTCTCAGCTTTGGGCGGATCTGATGATGACTGTTTTAACATAACACATGGGGATCTTATCCTGGTAAAATACATTGTTCAATACAGCTTCAAAATATAGCCCACCCGCTACATAAAACATACACTTCCTCATTGACAAAGCTGCTGTAGAACATTTTGTTAGTTTTAAATATAACTATCGGCCTATTAATTTAATCATATCCTGGGCAGCACCTCATTGATAAAATTGTAACCCTTAGAAGATAAAAATTTAGAATTTTAAGTTACGAACTTATCGTTATAGTTTATGTTGTATAGGCTAGTACACCTATTTCATGTACGCCTATGTTTTATGGTCTTTTATTCTCTGTGAATTCAATAAAAGATTCAAAGGCTTAGATTTTTAAATACCTCTTTTAAGTTGGACTGAGCAAATTAACCTCATCTCTAAAATAATTGTTAAACAATTTGTTTTTTAATTTCTTTCCCTCGCTTTTAACTCACTGTTTGAAAGGTTTGTTTCCAGTTGTTAATGATTTTCTTTTCTTTTTGTTTCAGATTTGGGTTGCTGATCTTCTAGCATGAATCACTCATTTAGGAAACGGGAAACTTCTTTTGACATTGTACATGTTATTTGTGGGTTGCAGTGTAAATCTTATATCTGTTAAATTAATATGTTATCTTTAATATATTAAGATTCAACTTTATTGGCTTTTAATTAAAATCCTTTGTTGTATATTTATTTAATTTTTTAATTATAATTGAGTTTAATGATTATTATTAATGATTAAATTATAGATGAAAATACATCCAGCAAAATTTATACCTAATTAAATAAATTCATTTTAACATACAAAAATTTAAGTAGTACGGTAAACATTTTGTTACATATTATTGAAAATTAATTTACATCCAGAAAAACTTATCAAATACCTAGTTTAATGATATATATGTAGCCTATTGACTTTTTATGATGTAATCAATTTAATGTTACAGTAACACCTTAAATAATTATAATTGGGAGAACATTTCTTTATTGGGTGATTTCATATCTTGAGTACATCTCAAAGTGGCTCCAAAAAGAAATCTGTGATATTTTAAACATATCCAGGATATCTATTGTATGTCACAGTAATCTTCAAGGCATATAAATGAATACATCTTCTAGTACAAAATAGATTGACATCTTAATTACATCTCAAAGAGACATCGACAAGACTTCTTTAACATTATCAATGTGTTCAAGATATACAGTAGATGTCAATACATTAAAAAGGAGGCTTTAAAACAGTTAAAAGAGGGATACCATTATAACTTATGGTCAAATTTATAGTCGTAGACGGCTAAAGTATGTCTTGAAAATGTCCTCTAAGACGGAATCTAGACTTCCTCTAGACCGATTAAGTGTACGAAAAGTTTGGTCAAATAAACGTTTAATTTACCGGTTTAGGAGTCTCGCGAGTCGTTTTGAAGACGTTTACCAAGTCGGAGCAAGACTTTTTTTAACTATCTTGAAGAGGTTAGTGTGCTGTATGGGGTTGATTCAACAAAAAAAGTTGGTATATCAACAACTTTGAAAGGATTGACTTCAATAACACCCCATGAAAAGAATTCTTTAATCTCGGCTGGATGGGTGACTCCTGATAAAGACACTATTACTCCTAATTCAAAAGGTTACTTTGATTTTAATGTGCCTTTACGATTGCTTTTGGGATTCGCAGAAGATTACAAGAGAATAATAATAAATGTAAAGCAAGAACTGGTACTGCTCAGATCTTCAACGAATAAGGATGTAATACAAGCGCCAAGTGGAACAAAAGATGCCGATTTGGAATGGCAACTTCAATTGGATAAAGTTGTATGGAGAGTACCACATGTCAGATTGGCGGATGAACATCGAGTATTATTATTGAAAAAATTAAAATCTGACCGTGATATCGTAATACCATTTAGAAGTTGGGAATTTCATGAATACCCCATATTGCCTCAAACAGAAAGACAAACATGGACTGTTAAAACCTCTACTTATTTAGAACGAGCAAGGTACATAATAGTCGGTTTTCAGACTAAACGAAAAGATGTTATAACTGCGCACGCTGGTCAATTTGACCATTGCAAGATAAAGAATTGCAAAGTTTTTCTAAACTCTCAGTTCTTTCCATATGACAGTTTAAATGTTTCATTTGACAAGAAACGTTATTCCATTCTATATGACATGTATGCAAGATTTCAATCGTCATATTATGGTAAGACAAATACACCACTACTATCACCAGAACAATTTTATTCAAAAGCTCCAATTGTTGTAATCGATTGTTCAAAACAAAATGAATCTGTGAAATCTTCAAGTGTAGATATAAAAATTGAAATGGAATTTGAAGATAAAATACCAGATGGAACTTCAGCATACTGTTTAATTCTACATGACAAAATAGTTACTTACACACCGCTGACAGGAATTGTGAAGAATGTACTTTAAAAAAGATTAATACAACATCTGCACGATTTGTAAGGTTTTTACAAAAGATCAACAATATCTAGGTCATCTGCGAGTATAAAAGCGAGAAAGAAGAGCTGGAAATTCATTTCATCTTTGATTGTCGTATGGGTAACATCGTCCGCAAGATGAGTTCTGCTACATCAAGTGCTAATGAAGAAACTACACCTCTTATGGCTGACAATAGTTTGGATATAGAAAGACAAGTTGAACAGGAAATGGAAGAGTTCCTCAAGTTTAAACATAAGAAGACAGACGAAGAGGAAGTTGAAAAAGAAACGAAGAAAAGGAAAATTGAAGATAACATTTCTACCAACATCTTAATGGAGGTATTTCTTAGAATATTTTATCCTATTTCTTCTTGTATGACAAAGAGTGTGTCTGCTGGAGTAATGAAATCATTGGATTACTCTCCAACTGTTATTTTGAATCACGGATCTAAAATGGTAACCTTCACTGAATCTTCTTGGGAATCTTTTATGAAACATATACATCTTTTGGAATGCTATTTGAGTAACAATACGTTTGGAAGAAAAACAAAACTAGGTTTGTTCGAATCAAATATTGAAATCGATATTGTTAAACAACGTGGTCAACAACTAGTTCGATTTAGAGATTTAACTAAATATAATATAAAAATACATTTGACAAAAGAAGAGTTTTACGCTTTAACTTGTGCTACTGGTCCTATAACAAGATATTTAAAACAGCTAATATTCTCAAGTACAATTATCAAAGATTATTTAACTGATGCATTGGATAGACAACCATATGTTCCAATCCTATACGGTCCAGTAGATACTTCAATCTTCAATAGGATCCCGCATGAAGTAGAGATGTGGAGACAGTTACACCACAATCAAACCAACTTTAATTTAGATGAAGAAAAAAAGCAAGAAAACAAGGAAAACGAATCACGTTTCAACAATCAACAATCAACAACAAATTAAACAGACAAAGAATATTTTAAGTAAGAAGAAGAAGAATGTTGGAGTATAAAAGGCTGTCAATCCGCATTGACATACCAGTTGTCTACTGAACGTCATCATGGATAAACGAGTTTCATTCTCTAAGAAGACGGAAATAATGGAAGTAAAGCGAGGTATCATAGAGTTTCAGGCATTCCGTGGTAATGATGGAAATTTTATAATTAAAGAGTTAGTGGTACTAGATATGATAACATCTGTTGTTTATCATTTTTTATTCATGCCTCCTTTGCCGTTCAACAGATTAACAACCAAAGCTAAAGTAACAAACAAATGGTTGATGAAACATTTTCATAATCTAACATGGGATGAAGGTTTTATAACCTACAATATGATGCCACACATTATGAATCATTTCTGCAAAGAGTTCAAAACTATTTTTACAAGAGGATTGGAAAAAGCAAATTGGATACAAGCATATACAAACCATGAAGTGATAAATGTGCAAATGGAGAAAGATTTTTATTGCTACTTTGCTAACATCTGTATTGCATCTAAAAACTTTAAACATCGGCAGTCTCAATGTGCTTTAAAGAACGCATATCGTTAGAATGTCTATCTCCAGCAAAGTGGTGGGGGAAGCGATGGGTATAAAAGCGAGAGCGGCACTATGACAATGCATGAGTATTACTCTAACCTCCGAGGAGTCAACACCTCTGACGCGCAAGCACAAGAAGAAGAAGACGAACAATAGTAAGAAAAAATAATGGCATCGCAAACTTTTCTACAGTCGCTTGTTGATCAATTCAACAAACATTCTAAATCTACAATACTACCGACTAAGAAATGTTCAGAATTGAAAGAAGAAAAACATTACATTATTCACACTATTAAGAAGATGGAAACATCAGTTGGAGACGCCATCAATTGCACATTGAGTGAAGCACCCTACACACCTGGTGATGAACCGAAATTTCAAGTATTTCTTCCCAAACGCTTCGTTCAACTGCTGCAGAATGAAGATTTACGACTGATTCACCCCGGCGCACTCTATTTGGCATCCCACGGTCCTAGTGGAACCAACTCTACTGAACTTACACTTCATGTTATGCCTACTAGCAACTAGTCTGTAGTTTATATATACTGTTGTACATGTGTGTAACTGATTTTAAATAAATAAAAAATAAAAATGAAAAAAAAAAATAATAAGAAAAGGCAACATATCGATAGTGTTTCTGCACTATCGATATGTTGCTTTTTTTAAAAACACGTTTGGATGACCTTGACCTAGTTTCGAGGGTATATAAAGGCCGTAATTTTCTTGAGGATCTCATCAGTCTACGACTACCTTTCGTGCTGTACACATCTCTGTTGGCTCTCCAGTTATTACGAATAACAACATGTCTCTTAAGGTTAAGTGTGCATCATATGATACCACCACCATTACAACTTTTGAAGAACTCGACGATTTTATTAATGAACTGCGAGTGTTACTTGCCGGTGGTTATCGTTTAAATATTGATGTTTACGCTAACAACATGAGGATGTTTCCTAAACAGAAGTTCTGCAACGAAGAAGTATTCGTTTCCACACAACCTTCAACTACAACACCATCTACTCAAAGTAATGTTAAGTTCCAGAAATATTACTAATGTTAAATAATATCAAGTGGTCGCTGTAGCATCTATAAAAGGACCGTGTAACCTAACAGAATCATCATTTGCTCTCCAACTGACACAGCGAAAACAACTACTAATACCATGTTGTACAGAATGATGATTGAATTCAATGGAAAAATCTACGGAAAGGACTATCAACGTGCAGAACAAATGACGTCCGATCTTCAAGTATTGACTAAAGAGGGATTCCAACCAAAATTAATTCTAAAATTTCCTGAAGTACATCCACTCTCCACTGAAGATCTCATCGCCATGGCTAAAGAGGAAAAAGAAAAATACAAACAAGATGTAAAGAAAGAAAAAGAAGATAAAAACTCAGCATCTTAAATAAATACATCTTACACTTGTAAGATGATCTTTTTTAAAACTCCATTTGGATGACCTTGAGATTACCCCCACAACTTTTCTTAATCTATAAAACATGCTATCCTACACTATACAACTTCATTTCTTGCCTACACTTAGAAGCATCAACATGGAAGAGAAGAAAAACGAGGACACACCGCGCTACTGTTGTGAACAGAAATGCACCGATTTAGGAAGATGGATGGTAGACGGATTAGCCTGTACAAAGTGCGAATTCTTCGGATCCTGTTACTGCAGATGCGAAACAAAGCAACTACCACCACCGAAATTGCGAACCTTCAAGATTTATAAATCACGATACTTCCACACTTGCTGTCCCCAGAGGTGTATCAAGTTTCATCCGGAAAGACTTGTCATTTGTCGAAAGTGCAATGCATATTATAAAGACGACTTTTGTACATGCATCATAAGTGCGTGCAAGTACAGATCAGATTGGTCTACTGATCCTGTTGAAGCTTCAGATGTATAGCTGTAGTCACTGACTGCAGCCCTTTTTTAAAACTCCATTTGATTGACCTTGAGATTACCCCCCACCACTTATTTTTTACAACATATATTCTACGGATCATTCGATACGCTTCTCATTCTTATTTCATTACTCGCACTGAGAACAACATGGATGATAAATTCATTTCCTTTCAACATTTAATTACCGACAGAGAAGAGATGGAAGAACTATTCCAAAACTTACTCACACTCATTGATAACTATCCTTTAAGATGGATCAACATCACAGTGCAATACGTCAATCCTACCAAAATATTTTCATCCTCATCATCATCTTCTGCCACCTCCATGTCTTCATCGTCGCAAAGTGCAGAGGAAGAGGAACAGACAACTAATGGTGTTAAAATTGTTGAATTAAACGACGAGGAACAAGAAATGCAAGCTCTGATTAAATATAAATTTAATATTTAATTTACAAACATTATTAGTATTCCTAACTTAAAAATACAACTAATGGTTATCTTAGTAGACCTCCTACTACCTACCCGAACGGCGTTTCGCTGCGAAATGCGCTGGCCAACGATTCGCATGGGGGTATATCACCCTTCCCCCACCACGCCACCACCCCTCCACTTCCCCCACCACGCCACCACCCCTCCACTTCCCCCTCCACCGCCCTTGCCCGCATATAAGCGAGCCGCTGACTGACGCTCGCCATTTGTTTCCCGACTCCCGTACGATGAACAACGATCCGCTAGCACTAATGAAATCTACTTTTGTAATTAGAACAAGACATGATTTAAAAGATATAATGGAAACTTTAGAAGATATTATAGACAAATTCCACTGCATCACTATGAATTTGGAACTTGCTTACGGTTGTCCAACATGCGATAGAGTTGAGACTGAAGATGAAGATAGTTTGCTAAGACTCACTCCTGCATCCTCCAAAACTACACCGACAGCTGACGACGACGTTTAATCGGACAGACAACTGTTTTTTTTTTTTTTTTTAACCCCCCACCACTTTCCAGTAAATATGCCCTGTCCTCATCTTCGTTTCTCATTTCATCGCCAACTTTCCGACCGTCAACACCGCTCCCGTTTCACCTACAGAAATTAAAACAAGCACACAAACATGATGGATGATTTTTCACTTAAAACACAATTGGAAGAGGACAGACTCAAACTAGAGATCAACAGGCTGCAATTGGAAACGGAAAATCAACAAGGGATGGTTCGCCTGCTGCAACTGTTCAAATGCGTACTGTGCATGTTGTGCGTCTACCTTCTCTTCGCCACCACCTTCGGCGTCTACCACTCCCTCACCAGTGGACGGCACTCCAACACCTCTCTGCACAAGAACACGACTTTGATTTAATTTTAAAAATAAACTAAAACCTCCAACCCCGAAGCCGCCCCACCCCTCCCCATTCCCACCGAGCCCCTGCGGCTCCCACTTTTTTAAAACCCTCTCCGGATGACCTTGACCCACTTCCCAAACCCATCCATCACTGTCACCCCCACCCCACACTTCCAACCCCACAACTGCCACTTCCAACCAATGACCTTGACCTGAGCCAGGAGTAACCAAAAGACACTACTCTTAACTTATCCTTTTTTTATTATTTAAAATTAGCTTTATTTATGTAAACAACTTAATTTTAGCTTTATTAATGTAAACAACAGCAACCGCGTTGCTGCGTGCCGGGTAACTGCTAGTATATATATATATATATATATATATATATATATATATATATCATTTATGAGTACATGCCTCCAATGCTATATTCCTGAATTTTTGCCTCCAACTTTAGCACATATTTTCAGGTAGTAAACTCAACTTTATGAGTATGGTTACATTTGAATATATAATTCTAATTACATAAATAACCTTTATATTCCATAAAATTTTGATATATTCCTCATTTTATTACTATGAAATTCATTAAAAAATGCCTCCGGAGGCAAAAATTAACAATTGATATATGTCTATCTTGATTTTCGGCCTCCGGAGGCAGTTGGTTACAATTGACCAGTTGTTTGAAGAAGCCAATTGTCAGCTGTTACCTCCGCCCATACAGACGCAGAAAAAAAATGAAGCCGTCCGTCGTCTGAAGCTAGCTCTAATCAACATAACCTCACTTATTTTATACATGTAGGAGAAAAGGATAAAGAACAGAATCAGAAAATTCCGATTATTTTTACCTGAGAGTATTTTAAGTTCGACTGGTGGAAGAAAATCACATCAATTTTGTAATCAAGGTAAGTGGAGCTGTTATCACTTTCTATTATACTAACCTGCAATTATTTTGAGCTGAAAAACACCTCAAGTCTTTTGTGAAAATTTTCATTTTATTTGGAAAATTAATTGTTTTTTTACTCTGATAAGGTTAGCTAAAAATAGAGTTGAGTTACATATTTAGGCCTACATCAATCTCATATTTTGTTCCTCTACCTAATATCAGACCATAAAAGACCATGAGACCATAATAAGTTCAAATCAACCTTGAAAGCTTTATTGTTCAATTTAAGTGTTTATGACATAGATGAATTTATAAACAAACTGAAATCTATTAACTAGTTTTGTATAGAACTTTATTGTTTTAAGTCATGTTTATAAATTGTGACAATGCCATACATGTAACAATGTGAAAACGGCAATAAAGATTGTCATTGTCTAACTTAGTGGATTAAAACTGGTAAAATGCCTTCAGATCCATATGTCATATTATTGAAAGAATATTATAAAATAGGCTCTAGTTCTTTTTTATATCTTGGGAGCTAATGTTATTATGTAGAGTATTATTTAGTCTCAAAATAGTGATTAGTGAAGTCTTGCTATTTGATTTTTGGTTAAGTTACCTTTAAACAAGTGACCTTAGGTTATCCTTTTTTATTGGGTTACCTTGCTAGCCTGGCATTCACTAAAAATATCAAGCGAAACTTTGTTATCCTACTCCACCGTTATATCAATGTTAAAATGCTAAATAATTTCTTTGAAAGTAAATTTTCTTCTAATATGTCATCTTGAATGCTGAAATGTATTAATGTATTGTTCAAATTTGTTATTGATTAATTGTATTGATCACTTCACTGTAATTTTTTTGTATACTGGCGTATGCCGTTCATTGCCAATGAATAAAATTTATTCATTGAATACCTATTTAATATTCAATGGCAAAAAAAAAGTTTGATTTTTCGATAGCCTAATATTGCTACACTATGGATGATACAATTCCACGATACGATTACAATTTTATCCCCGAATTTAGTTTTGTTCTAAGATATTAAACATAGGCCTAACCTTTTGACAATAAAAAAATTACATTGCAAACAAGTAACTGAAAATACAGTAACAAAAACAAGTAGGGTCTACAAATTTTTGCGAAACTTCGTCATCCTACTCCACCGTTATTATCAAAGTTGCAATTTGGATATTTCGATTATTCGATAGTTGTAATCGTTTGAGTTAAGATATGCGTAATACAATCATTAACGAAAATGTATCATAATGTAACCTAACAATCTAACCGTAAACCGTCACTTTTATTGACAGTGATGTTTGTAACAACAAAATTAATGGTGTTTGGAAACATTTAAAACTCATATTCCCTCAATACAAAAGCAAAAAATACCTTTCTGATTCATATTTGACAGCATCAACTAGCTGTCTAATTTCTAACAAACTAAGTTTTATATGTTTGACTATCTTTCAGATATTTTATTTGATAGTTTATAACTTAGGAATGGTACAGTAGCCTATGTTTATAGAAGCAAAAAACCACAAAATTAGTGTTAGGCCTAAACTTACTTAGTTATCTGTCTGTTTCTGTTCATTAATTTTCTAGCCTAGAAGCATTTTCAGTGTTCAATAAGTTAGCCTAATGAATGATAAGAACTCTTAAAAAAAAAAAATTGATTACTTGTTGGGCCCTAAGTTTAATGGTAAGATTGCAATGTTGCTTTCACCTACATACCATAGGCCTACCTAGATATCTACACATAAAAATGGATCAATATTTCTTTGGTAATGGCATCACACATGAACGGCTGGATTGATATAATTATTTTTTTTTTGTTGTGTTTGTTATTGACAGGAAAAGGTAAGAAAGAAAAAGTTAAGAAAATTCCACAGGGCTCCGTTCTTCACATTTTCAAAGTTACCATGTTATTCTTATGGAAGCAACATTTTTGTATTGGAACATATTTTTACATTTAGAAATATTAGTTATTTAAACAGCTGTTTTCACTTAAAGTATTGAACGGATTTCGGTAATAATAAAACCAAGAGGAAAATTATAGACTTGCAGCGAGTCGCGAGACAGCAAGTGAGCGTAGCAAACGAGCTCATCTGAAGGGGCAAAACCAGAGGAAGTTTTAACTTCCTCTGGTTAGCTTTGCAAAGATGCCGGGTATGGTAGTTAATAATATAAATGGAGTCATACAAGTATAACAAAGCACTTGTATCGCCAATGTCAATCATAAAACTCGTTGTAACAGATCCGCTTTCTCACCGGATTTCCAATGGTTAATTTTATTTAAGTTATTTTGTATTTTTTGTATTTTTGTATTTTGTGTCTATCTACGCCAGAGGCATTTTTTAACGTTTTTACGGGGAACGGTCCAAACCCCAGTCTTGTTACTATCTAACATCGACCAGTTGTTAGAAAGCATCATTAATTAATTAGCCCAATGACAAATGGCAACTGGGTCCGGAATCGATCCTTTAAAAAGCTACTAACTTTCCTTAGGATCAAACCAGCAACCTTTGGATTCAAAGACGAGCACTATAACCACTCAGCTACCCAGCCAGTTACAGTTAGACCCTAAGACAAAAAAATTCTTAATAATCTAATAAATAATCCTCACAATAAAATAAAGCATATATTTCCACTCTCATTTTAAGTAGGCCTAAACCTAAGGTTCATTATTTTACTATTGGTATAATGGTGTTACTGTATGTTATGATGAATTAACTTATTTTGTTAACACATTTGCTGCAGGGCATTCACCAGTGAGTGGTCTTGTTATTTTCTGCGTGCTGCGCACTCACCGGTGAGCGTTCCTGTATCGTCTACTTCATTCAGTTGCTGTGCGGCAGTTCACTGGTGAGGTAAGGGCCGCTTTTGCCCACGTTTTATGGACGACTCAGGCTGTCTAATTAATTGTGCAATCCGTTTCCGAACATCTCTAAGCGTATTGCTAGCTATTATATTTTACAAAATTTTGCATTCATTTTACATGTGTTTAGGGCTACATTATAATAATAGTTTTATCTTAAGTAAAACTATGGCTTTATCCCATAAAAGAACAATGGGTCCAGAGATGACATAGACAATGATCAAACATTTCTAAATTGCAGTCGACAAAATTAATGACAACGCTAGAGGTGCTAATCGTTCACCAGTGAGTGCCATGACAGAGCTCTTTTAAAATAATCGTATATACATTTTTAAAACTTTTAGTGCTTTTTTCTGATTAGTGAAAAATTTAGTTACATTTTATTAAAATAACGTTATCTTTGATATGGCTGGAAAATGTGGGAGAGGGCGCCAGGTGCTGAGCACTCACCAGTGAGTACTATTTTAAAAATGGTGGCTGGCAAAGAAAATTAATCGGGAAGCGCTTTTCATGCAAACAGATGGTATTCAGCAACCACAAGGCATGTTTTTATGCAAAATTTTTCAGCATAGGGGGAAGGTCAATCATTTCACATGCTGCAGTGAATGTGTTAACCTGTACTATTTGAAGTGCACAACCAAAGCTGCCATTACAAATAAATGATCTGTTTATGTTTACAAATCCCAAAACATAAATTTTTTAAATCTTAGGAATGAGGAAGACAGTTGAGCAGATAATTAAGAACAAACACCATATATCTATTTGCTCTCTTAAACAATAAACCAATTTTGCATTAGATAGCTTGGGATTTAGTTTGTAGTATTGTTTCCACGGAGTTTTTAAGTAAAAATAAGGGTTACCAACAACCTAGTGAAGGAAGGCGCATGCAATAATGTTAATTCTTAATGCATAAAGCTAAGTTACTTACTAATCAAATAAACTTATCAAAAGTATGTTGATGAATAAGCAATATAAGGCAAGGTTTCTTTATATTTCCCTTAATAATGATATAGGTACAGCAGAAAACTTGATTTCTATTTTCTTTGTACTGGTAACTAATTTTAGTTAATTATTCAAAATATAGGCTATTAAATTGTTAAGTTATTGAAATAGCTTAGATTGTCAAATTTAAAAAAATGAGAATAAAAATCCCTAAAACACACCTTTCACCTTTTGAAACCCTAAAAATCACGTTCCCATGATACAATTATTGGTTTGCGAACTGATTTTTAAAATAGATGATGCCTTTTCTACCAAACTTTATCTACATCGGAGGCTTCTTTAAAAAGTTATCATGTTAACAGACGCATGGTAAATATTAGCGGACACATCTTTTGCTTTATTTGTTGATGGCAAAACAAAAAAGTAACACCATCCCGGGCTTAATTCTTTATGTGACTAAGTTATTGCCACATTCCTTTAATGAAAATAAGAAAAATGATATTTATTACCTGCTATTATTACTACTAACAACTAAATCTAGACTTAGTGCTGTCAAGAAGAAAACAGCCGAATAACCTACTTCAACTACTGGCTTTCCATTAGGCTACAAATTTTTTGTACAAAAGGCTAGCCTACATTTTTGCTAATGATATGGTATAGTATTCTATTGTTTTTGTATGATATGGTAACCTCTATTGTAAACACACCTTTACATATTAAGGTGTGTTTACAATAGAGGTTGACAGCCAAAAGTTATCAACTTTTACTGTTATATTCATGTGGCTAAAGTCAATAACTTTTGGTTGTCAACCTCTGGCTTAGACACACTTTTAGGCTCAATAGATTACTTAGGCTATTGCAAAATAAGTTATATTTGTAAAAAGAACAGGTAATGATTCTTGAAGTAAATGTGATGTCAAAGTATGCTTTGTTTTGGCAAGTGCAGCCTTAAAATAATTAATGTGGTCCTATAACAAATTCAGTAATAATACTACAGTAGGTACTAACCTTATTCCCTTTCATATAGGACAGTTTTTTAATTCTACCAACATATAAGTTTCTTCCAATTTTATTTAAGAAACTTTGCTCAATCTGGCTGGCCTATTTCAGACATTCTTTATATCTTTTCATCATACCATTGCTATAAACGTTGTTTTTGGAACGGTCAGCTGTGATCGAAACTAGTTGATTCCCGGTGGGTTGGATAAACGTGTTGGTAAACAAAGTTTTTATCATTCTGCACGAAATCAGCCTGTTTTTTGTTCTCTAAATAGTACCAAACCGACTCTTTCTTGTCCTAGGTCTGAAAAAAACATCTGGAGAATTTTTTAGGTCCTAGAACTGAAAAGTCAGCTGTTTGCTAAGTATATTATTATTGATTTATTAATGTTCAGAAGCAGAATTTTGAAATTCAAAAGTTATAAAGAGTGTAAACAGAAATGTAAACACTGCATATTACTTACTTTGTAAATATAACCTCGAAAATACAACTTTATAGTTAATATTTTAAACGATCAAAATCCTAATTTTGCTTTATGATAAAAAAACCTTGTTCATTACTCGGAGCAAAAGTGTCTTTTTGATGCTTAATCGTTTTAAAAACTCGGCTGCGCCTCGTTTTCAAAACACGATTGCGCACCAAAAAGACCCACTTTTGCTCCTAGTGATGAAAACTACTATTTCGGGGCTAGACCGCGAAACAAGACACGCAAATTCTCATTTTTTTCTCATTTTTTAGACATTCTCATTTTTTTAGAATGTTTTTTTCTCATTTTATTCTCATTTTTTTTAATTTGACAATCTAAGCTATTTCAATAACTTAACAATTTAATAGCCTATATTTTGAATCACGCGACTAGACCGCGAACCGTGGTTTTCAGGACACTAAGCAAGTTTAATTTATTTTTATTTTAATAACAGCTGTAAATAGTTCAAATACAAGATAAACAAATAACAACGTAAGATGGTTAAAAATTAAGAATTTTATTTTTGTTCACATTTAGGTTAAAATTTATTAATTTTTTATCCAAACTGTAAATTTATTAAAGGTGGTATGAGGAAAAGTACTGTTCGTAACTTGTCCGAAAGTGGTATATCGGTGCTCGATCGAATTCAAGTACTCGGCTTCGCCTAGTACTTGAAACTTGATCTTGCACCGATAACAACCACTTTCCGGACTAGTGACGAAATATACTATTGTGGGCTGAGCTAACAAAAAAGTAATGTAAAAATAAGACATCACAAATAAGAGGCTGAATACTACATAACAGTTAAGTAATACCTTATCCATTAAATGACTAAACACATTGTTTATCTAAATTTAGTACAGCGCTGATGAGGGATGTAGATTTAGACCTACATTTCATCTTTTGAAATACGAATCTTGTAACTTTTATTCATGTCCTAAATTGGATATTACATGTCTACTGAGTTTTATGTTTGTATTCCAGACGCATGCTTGAGAACACTTTGGATCCACTACAAAGGATAAGTTATCATTCTTATTCCTGCAAGTGTTAGCGACTGATACAAGCCAAATTCAGTGAAGGGATGAAACGGTATGTTTTACTTAATGTATTTTAGGTTATTTGTTACCAAAATAACTACTTATTTAAATTTGTATTTCCAAATATGATATTCTACCTATGCTTTAAAGTGCCTTTCATTAAGCATATAAATCTATATGTACATCTAGAACGCTCACACCGTTATCAGACCCCGCCACCTTATGAAAGAAGACAGGCAAGAATGACCAAATTACTGATACTGGCAGTGCGAACACTGTCATTTACATGCTGGTTTCTCGCACACACAATACATAAATTGAACCGTATTTATTCTTAATTTGCATAAATTGCTGATTCTGACGGTATAAAAATATTTGTTAGTCCTAAGTTATATTAAATATTATAAAATTACAAAAATAAGAAAACAAATACTTTTGAAAACGTTACATGAAAAAGTTTATAAACAAGAAAGTTTTTTTTTCATTTTTGGGCTAAGAACGAATTTCCAGTGGCAAGTTTCAGATTATAAGTTGATCTAAAAAGTTTACATTTAACATTTTTTTCGTAATAATTTTTAGTTTGTCTAATAATTGAGCACAAAGCAGTAGTCAGTTGTTTTCCTCTTGCTGCTGCATTAAAGGCTATGCAACACCGTGTTATGCCACTGCATTGCTAAATGACTGTTTAGGCGGGTGCGTTAATCTTTGTCTAACATGTTTATTTAACATAAATAGCTTAATTAAATAATTTGTACTGAGAGTAAGTAAAAACACTCCACATTGCATGAACGGGTTTCTAAATAGGCTTATATATCATTCCGGACATTGAAAATGAAGACGCAATTCTCTGAAATCCTCAGCGACCCGCCACGCACAAGTTTACACATTTTCTTCATTTTACTGTTCACTTTGTCAAGAAATGTTGAATTTAAAGATTAAAGTCCATTTCATTATCTACAATTTTGTAGCTTGCAAGTTTTTTCCTAACCAACAAATAAAAAAAGTTTACGCTTAATAACTTTTTCCTGTCTTAGTTGTGTATTGACGTACGTTTTTTGGTCATGGGGTTTTCTAATTAAATGTAATGGCTAAGATATTTACGCTCTTATAATCAGCCAGCATTTGGCTTTAAAACTATTTTATAAGTTTTAATAAATTTATAAATTTAGCATCCGTAGAGGAGCGTGTAGGTAAGTAGCCTAAGCGCGCACACAAAAGCTTTAGATGCTCATTTTGCGTTTTTGTCTGCCCTTTAGAACACAGGTAGCAGTTTTTGGTTCGAGTTTTGTCTTGTATGAGCGTTCCTGGTGTATACAATATAGCGTCGCTTTCCAGGCATATGGTCGTATCTCATTTTCAGTGATTTTTCAGGAGAGCAGAAAAACAAAAACCACACCTACATTTTGCTTCAGAGATTCTAAACGAATGAACTTAGAAACTTTATTTTTAGGCTAGTAATGCATGACACCCTAAACTTTAAAGTACACGCTAAGAGATTTGGAAATATATATATACTTTGAAAATTATATATATAAACAAGATACGACAGTTTGCCTGAATACTTTATGCAAGGTTATACTAGGCAAGGTCAACATTATAGTTCAGACGAAAAGTCGTATCTTGAGATACGACGCCTTTTTGACTGGGTTGTATCAGGCAAACAGTCGGTATCATTAATTGATACGACCTTTCGTCTGATTTAAATTTACAATTTTTTGAGATACGACTCATAAACCATAGCCTGTATCTTCTAAACAAGGAGGGATAGACATACGACGATTTGTGTGATGTGTAGAGGCTGTCTGGGAGATTCAAAAACTGTTGTAACCTAAAAATCCATTTTTTTTTTAGATACGACCTTATGCCTGGAAGGCGACGATAGAGTTGTATAATGTTAGATCATTACTTCGAGTGCAGTCTTTTAACTGTGTAATGCTACACTTTAAATAACTAAGTTTAATGTACTTGTTGCAATTCAATTTAACTATGAACTGTCATTGCTAAAAATGTTACATTTGGTTCTAAATCAATTACACCGGACCAATCCAATATTGTGATTAACAATAATCACCCAAAAATTCATGTTTTTACAGCTTTATTAACAGATGCTTAAAACGCTCAATCCTATCACAATGTTATTTTAGTGGGAAATTTTCCAATTTAAATGATGAATAGCCTAGCTCTCTTATTTTAAGTCCGATCTTCATTATTTTTTGGCAGAAACAACTACCGACCAAGCACTACTCACTCAATGACACCAAAAACTTGAAAATTGATCGAGAATTGTAGGAGTAGTCCAATTACAAAAAAAATTCCCTTAGAGTATTAAATAATTATAGATTTTACATTATTTAAGAATAAAAAAACTGCAATACCATATTTACATTGTGAATTTAAACTTAATAAAAATAGTATGAAGGTAGATGACTGATGTGAACAATATTGTTTCAAGTTACAAATTAATACAGCACCGGTAACACAAAATGTACTCTTTTATTATGATTATTATGATGAATTTAACTTCTAATTAACATATTATTATATATTATTATTTCACGTCCGCCTAATTCTTTGAACCTCCTTACATATTTATTAAGACATTAGGCATACTTAGATAAAATACTATAGCATTCTGTATTTATTATATGCATAAAAATTAATCCTATTTAATTTTTTAAGTACATATGGTAATTTTTTAAAAGAATGATTTTTTAATTTTTTTATTGCATAAGCAACTTTAGCTTGTGCGAAATGACATTTCAATATTGTTGCGCCCATTGGTGGGTTTTATTACGGTAACACAGCAAAAAGTATCTATGTTGAACATCTTGTGAGTTCTGATTCCCAATAGACATTTATGTCTGTTAGGAATTCAGAATGAATTTCCACCCTCGGTCGCGACACAGGCCTGCCATACTATGTACCGTACTTAGCCAGTTTCACGCTAGGGTGGTTATAAGTTCGTCATTTTATTGCTTAATATGTAGGGAATACTTTTAAAGATAATTTATAGTAAAGAAATCACACATACAATGACTCGCCAAATAAATCACAACTGTGGAGCGGCAAAGGGATGTTCTGATTAACAAAAATCGAAGTACAGTAAAGTGTCAAGTATCCAAGCAATTGTTACCAGGGATGGTTCAGATAACCAAATTGTTTGAATATTAAACACAAAAATCATTTACGATTTATAACCACCGGAAAGTTGTACATCGAATACAGTAGAAGCTCTCTTAACCGACCTCTACGGGACCGGACTACGGTCGGATAACTAAAAAGGTTGGTTAAACCGAGTAATACCGGAAATATTTATTAATAGTAGTTTATGCAGCGATTCTTTTATGAGGGCCTTTTAGCCACGAGTGTTTTAAATATCTCATGAGTGGCTTAAAGGCAAAATACAATCGTTGCCTACTTTATCTGCGACAAAATTACTGTAGTAAACATATTAAAAATTTAGAGGTTATGGACGGTCTTCCATCCAAAATAAAACGTAGCCACATGGATGTGGCTCGACCAAATCATCGTTCTCACTCACATATGATCACACTATTTCGAGATTAGATGCTTAAAGCAACCACAATTGAATCGTAATAAAACAATTAGCTTATATGCGAATTTTGTAATTTTTTATTAAAACACTAGCCTACTAATTTTGTTAAATGCTGAGCTTATATTAATCTAGAACGTGTATTTTAATTTGAAACCTGTACCTTGAAGACCCCATTAAGCAACGTGTCTAATTTAGTAAGGTAATTCTTTATGATTTTACTTGTAATATCATTATTGGTTATTTGTTGGAAATATAGGCTACTTGCTCTATGTTTGTCTTTTCAAAATTTTTATTTTGAAGTACGGACCAGTGAATAGTACATGTCATTCTGGGGTTACAGTAACTGACATTCGGAAAATTGACTCTTTACTGTATTTTTAGCTTTCCAGATGCCAGGGCAATATTGGAAACCAATTAAGCCTGCCAAAGTGGTATTAGGCCCTATTACAATGCATAATACATATATCTTTATTGAATGTCATTGACATCACATTTAATCACATTGGCGCATTTTGTGACATAGAGTCAATTATGACATACTAAATGTATGCTGGCAAAATACCAGGTGTGCGTACCAAGTACAGTAGACTCCCTCTTAACCGGCCAACTCGGGACCAGGCCTCGAGCAAATAATGATTTCGCGGGTTAAACCGATGTACATTTAAAAATGCCAACCTACAATTTCATATGGCTTAAATACAATTATGCCATTACAATTAAATACACTTCCTTCCAGAACAGTACATTTTAGGTGGCGTGAAAATATCATGATATTATGTTGAATTGAATGATACAGTAGCTAAAAAACAAAGTTTCTTGCGAAACATGGCCGGTTAAAGCAATGTTGAGGTAAAAATGGCTAGTTAAAAAGATGTTGTTTTTTTGAGCCCGGGAAGGCCGGTTAAAGCGGACCCTGGTTAAAAGGTGGCTGGTTGAGAGTTAGACTACTGTAGGCCTTTAGGCCATGAAAACAAACAATGGTAGGCTAGGGTAAAGTTTTATTTTGCGTTTTAACAAGTGACTTCTTAAGTTTTTTACAACTATGTACATCTCTATATGGTTGCTTCAATTTACTCTTAAATCTTTTTGGTAAGTTTTAGTTTGTTCCAGGTTTAGTTAACATTTTCTAAGTGGCGCACACTGCCTATTTCACAAAAATGTGACCTCTTGATACATTTTACATTAAGTGCACATCTTAAAAATGTTCACATGAAAAGTCTATCTTTGGGCAAGTGCGTTTCGTAGATCCATAGGACATAGTCACTTGTCTTGCCATTCCTGATTTTGTTTTTGCACTTGTTTTTGTGCTTCATTATAAATAAACTGCATTGTTGTGAATCAGCAGAGTTTAAGTGTTAAGAATGGAAAAAAACCTAGATTTGTTTAAAATCCTAATGTTGGACTTGCCGTGTTCCCCATTTTTTTACGAAAGGAAAAGGAAATTAGGTCAAAGCTGTAGAAGGACGAAGAATTGGTAAGTTGTTGATAGGGTTAAGAGAGTAGTGGCCGAAAGGAGGAGTGTTGATTTTGTCATCCACAATGTGTCTTTTGAAAAGAGTTTTATAATGTCTAAAGATTGATGAATATTCATTTTTAGGGAGAACGAGGCGACCCAGAGAACAAACCACATGAATAAAAACACCAATGAAGAAAGAAAAGAATTAAACTGTTGTTGCATATTGTGTAGATGAGACTTAAATTAATTGTAAATAATACATGTTGATGTCTAATGTTATAGGTCTTTCTCTTTTAAAACTTCCTAATCCCATTATTTTATTTTATAATTATTGTTACTTTCCATATAAAAAAAGTTATGGTCTGGTACCAAGGGGTCTACTATAAATCAAGTTTTTATATAGGATAGTTTGGGTGTTTAAGGTTTCATTAATACTGGTGGTAGGCATAATTCATTTAACGCCTTGTACAACAAATTTGTTGGGGCCAAGCATGAGTTTCAAAGTACAAGTATGCAATTCCTAAGAATAACTTTGACCGATCTGTTATAAATAGGCTGTCTTGGTGTGTAATTCTGTATATGTTAATTGTAATAAGATTAGTCCTTATCAAGTATGATTTTACTAATCTACCAATAAATTATGCATTGACGCCCAGAAAAACAAATATAGGTACCTAAAAGGCAATCCACTCTAAAACATTTCACAAAAGCATTTTTGAAAAGCAGTAGGCCTATTGTTATTTCTATCCTGTATTGTTAATAAGTTAAAGCACAAAAGTTATTATTACTGCTTATTAATCTTTATATAAGGAAATAAATTCTCTTATTTGAATAATTTTGCTAATGATTCATATAGAAATAATCTTTTGAGGTTTTCTATTTCTAAGCTTAAGCAATGGGTCAAAATTTCCATTGAACTCCACACGTAAGTAGCCAAGAGAAAATTAATAGAAAAACAGTTCACTTACTGTGCAAAGGGGTGTCACATTTATTGGTATTTTTATTTATTATTAATACTTTATTCAATGCTATTACTGTTGTGAATCAACATAACCTTTATCTGAAAGTATTCCTTTCGTTATCCTTTAAGTGCTGAAAAATATTACTTAACTTTTGAGAAGTGCTGGGGAATAATTCATATAACTTCAGAAAATGAAATAAAAATTCGATTAAAAAAATTTGTTATCCTAAAGTGCTATACAACGATATTTTGTATCTTGATCGCAAGGAGAATCTTATGAAATCATCGGTGTTTCAAAATAACAATTGAGTCAACCGATATTCCCGCTCACCATATTGATATCGACGGCATGACAATATATCGTTGCTTCGAATTTTTGGATGAAAGGAGAGGCTTGATTTATCGTTCGTTGCTTAGCATTTCCGCTTAAAAAGACGATCAACGATATATTGTTCTATAGCACTCAAAACGGTTAAGAGATTTTTTTACTTGTGATAAAGGAAAATATTCCCTTAAGAGAGTCTGATACCTGTGAAGTGAGGTTTATTCCACGAAATATTTATTTAGGCATAATTACAGGATGGTTTTGGTAAGTTTTACTTGGAGACCAATTTAGGCCCACGCTATTATGGCGCTATCCTAAGGTCTTTCATCTATACTCGGGACCACATCAGTTTGTTGATTTTGGAATGTCAAAACACTTCACAAATCGCTTTAATAATAATACACCTTGATCATTTTTTTTTATGTTAACTTCATTAAATGGAAAGTAAAGAAGCAACAATTTTGAAATAAATTAACTAAAACACACCTATGACAAAATCTAAGATAGAACGTAAAAAAACTTCCAGCTTAATGGTCCAAATAAAAAAACTGAGAAATACCGATAAAAATTGACTAGGCCTATATGCCAGTAAATTTTAAAAAATTGACTTCTCACATCATATGCATGTTTGAAATCAATTTTCAGTGGCACGATCTTCCGCAGAAAACAAGAAGTACAAGTGGCATATGATAGGTAAATCGGTAAGTTACTAACATTATTTTAAACCATGGATGACACATTTTAAAATTTTGGTTTATGTTTACGATGCATAGCTTTGAATCCAACTGAATAGTTACAGCATTGATAGGTTGCACCTCCTCTGTCACAGCATACCTTCAAAATTTTGGTATCAAACAAAATACATTGAATGAAAAGTCTGTTAGAATGCTATATAGTCAATATTATAAAACATAATAACTTACAAAAACAAAAATAGCCCCTATCATAATTTTGCTATCTCATTATTTTACATAAAAACCTCAACATTAAAATCTTATTTTGCTCTGATTTTAGCAATTTTTCCAATGTATTAATGGGTAAAAATATTTGGTGTTACATAAAAGTTAATGTAAACTTCCTTAAATTGTATGCCTTTATAGTTTTGAATAAATTAAATCTACCTATCTAAAAGTGTAATAACTGTGGGCATAGTCATTTTATTTAAGTTAATAATCCAGTAAAATTTACACTTGACACAATAAAAATTGGACTATTACCATAATACATCACTACATAGGACTTCCTGACACTAATACTAAACAATATTTCTCAATTCTTCAGCCATAAAACGCATTCATCTTCAGAGTTTCAGTGTGATGGAATTTGTTGACAGAATTTTTAAGTGCATTAACCTAGGTAAATTACAGGCCTTGTGTTCAACTGTCTGGCCTATACCTTAATTAATAATATAACCACTGCTGATTTTTAATTTGATTCTGTTATTTATCAAACAGGTTAAAAGGTTTAAATTAAAAAACAAACATGATAATGTAGCGATAAATATTTATTGAACATACCGTACTTAATAACATGTTAGATATAAGTTATTATGTACATGAATATTTTAAGCAGGTTATTATTTAAATTAATTTTAAAAGTTTTATACTTATATATAGAAAATTTATAATTATATGTATTTTAAAATCAAAGTATAAAACAAAGCAGATAATTAAAATAACGTAGAAATAAAAGTAGGCCTAAGATGTCTGCAGGTCATGTGTCACCCCTTTTCCAAATCCTGAAAAAAACAACACCAATATAAGTTAACCATCATTATGATGAGAATTAATACAACCAGGAGAAATGATAACTTGCAACAATTCATTACCTCTAAGAAAATGCGGGCACATAAAAATGCTATAGTGACACGTTATGCCCATCACCGTATTCACCTTAGCAATCTTTAGGAACACTAGAGGCCGGCCACAGGAAAAAAGGGATGCAAGATCATGATGAGGTGTACCTTTGTTACGGACAAATAGCAGCAGATTCAGCCCAGTTACCAAAGTCGGCTGGGTCCAGTTTTAAACATTATAAGCCTTGTAACTTCACTCAGGATCAAACCAACAACCTCCAGATTGAACGTTGGGCTCGATAACCACTCAGCTACCAAGTCAGTTAGTAAACAGTGTAGTAAAAATTTTAATTTTTATGGAGTCTGACAAAAAAACTACAAAACTGTTATAAATTGTAATTTTATGAGTTACCTGGGAATAAAAATTATATTGCATTTAACACTGAAGCAAGCATACTCCTTAAATAAACCAAAAACAAATGGGGAGGAAAATTGAGGTTTACTGTCAGTCAAAATGTCATAGGCCTACCCCTCTTACAACTTAATTTTTTTAACAAATCATTTTATTTGTCAGCTCACGGAGGGGTTTTCTGCAAAAATGGTCATTTTGAGTTATTGCCACCAGCCAGTTGGTATCAACGATCACATAGGAGCAATAGGTGGAGCACGTCATCCACGAGCTGAAGCATGAATATTTCACTGGCCTACGATAATATGGCGGCTGCCGTCCGTGACTCACAGTTGTGGCGAGGGATAAAACTATGTTAGATTGTTTATTTTTGCTGTTAATTCAGAACGGACAACATAATATATTACAATCTGTCTCACTTCACTGATTAATTTCATACAAAATTTTAAATAATTCGGATCACATCTTAATTGTTTAATCAAACAAGAATAAGCGATGGCCAAATCATGAAAAAGGCGATTTAATATTGTTGTATGTTTTAAGTAACTTCTAAAAAAATATAGCAAAAGTGTAATAATTAATACTCAAAGTAAATATCTTCCACAAAAAAGGCATCATCTAATAAAAACAATGATTTTTATGGGCAGTAAAATGTCCCAGCTTGTATTAAAAGATTTTCATTATATGTTCATTCAGTAAATTCAATACTAAAACAAGTTTCAAAATAATTCAAAATAAATCTTTCATGTTTGTATTAGTATATCTTATACTCATCAGTTATAATCTTACTTTTTAATCAGCTTATACTTAGTGCTTGCAACCGTTAAAAACTTTGCAAAATTGTGATATACTCTAAAGCCGGGTTTACATGCAACGATAAAACGTAACGTTTTGTCTAAACGATAAGACGTTGCATGCAAGACGAAGCGTGTAAACCGCAAGTCGTTACGACTTGTCGGAGTTGGAGCCAGATCGGAAGGTTTGTGCAAATTTGCACTAATCTCTTGAGATCGCAACGACAAGTCGTTGCTACGCGGGTTGGCGTCGACAAGACGTAGCGTGTAAACAGATACACCCTGTCTCGACCAACCGCAGTTTTGTCGCCGTCTCATATCTCGTCTCGTATTTTTGAGTGATCACTGAATACGTTCCATTTGTTATTTAAGAATTGAAGTTTTGTTGCTTACCAGTGTTTTAAAGTTTATTTTAGTGAAGGAACAGAAATGTCAGACCCGCTTCAAGCCTCTCGGGAGTTCCTGATAGAGTTTAATTCGGAACTTAATTGGAAAGATCATGTTTATTAAATTCTAACTAAAGTCTCTAAAGGAATCTATGTCATAAGAAGGCGAAAAGGAAATGTGACAAAGGAAATAATAATAACGGCTTATTATGGCTACTTTCATTGTCATCTCTTGTACGGAATTTCAGCTTGGGGCAATGCTCCAATAGCCAAAAAAGTTTTTAAAAAACAAAAACAAGTAATCAGAATTATTTGTGGCACAAAAAGAAAAGCAGACTGTAAACCACTTTTTTGACAGTTGAATATCCTGACATTGCCAGCCATGTACATTTTACAAATTATTTTAAACGTTCGAGAAAAAATTAACAATCAACCTCAAAATTCTTTTAACCATTCATATGAAACAAGAAACAGAAATAAATTAAAAATATCTTTATGCAAGTACACAAAATCTCAAAAAAATCTTCAATTTATGGAACAAAAATTATTTAATACGATACCCTTGAATTGGTTGGAACTGCCAGTAAAAGAATTTAAAAGAAGTATAATGGAAAAACTATTAACAAAAACACCAAACAATGTTGAAGACTGCCTATCTAAAGATTTTTGGACATCATAGTAAAATTGAAAATTATATTTAAGTTTAATTAATTATTATTGCTATGTATCTGTTATGATACCTGCTAATAAAGCATTATTATTATTATTATTATTATTATTATTATTATTATTTATAGAACTATACAAAAGCTTATGGTAAGTAAGGAAAAGTAAAGATTATTCTGACAGAAATAAAAATGACAAATGAGGGGAAAACACCGACTGACTTGTATGGAAAGACGAAACGTGTGAATGCACCATCATATCGTTCAGACAAATCGTTACGTGTAAACGATCGTCCGATATCTGATAAAACGTAACGACTTGTCGACAACATTTTGTCGTTCAATTTATCGTTGCGGGTAAACCCGGCTTAAAACTATTTTGACCTAAAAGATCCAACTAGGCATTTGAATATTCTTTATAATGGAAGTAATTACTTCAGTGAAATTGCTTTATTATATGAATTTAAACATAATATAGCAAAAATGCAAATCCAAGTAGGCCTATTTTTTACATTTTTTGTATACGGTATTTTAAGTTTCCTTCATTATAAAAGTTATTTATACTCGTGCTGAGTGCAATCAGTTAACTTATGATACTATAACACAACCAGTAACATCTAACAATATTTTATAATTATGCATAAAACTGTCAAATGATAGCCTTGAATGATTATATTATTTAGAAACCTTATTTAGGTACGGTATTTAGTTCCCAATTAATAAAGAAGTTAATCTAATCATATAATTATTCAAATTCTTATTCCCCAATGAAGATCTCTATGTTTCTAGTGGAAACCAATTAGACTGTTAGCTGAAATGACGTCACATTCAACCTCCTAGCACCAGGACCGCCGAGAGAATTTTTTGGCCCAGGGCAGGGTTGGTAATTATGCCATTTATGTGCCACCTCTTAAAAATTTAATTTTTTTTGTTCCAAACTGTCCAAAGTTACGCCCTAATTTTTAAAATGATAGTTTTTCCACGGAAAAAGTCGGAAAATGCAGGAAAATCTGAAAAACCGGAAAAACATTTTTCAAGTAAAATGGTTTAAGTGGGTATTCAAAATGACGGGGAAACCGAGCTGAACTCAAATGTTCAAGAGTTATTAAAATCCGTTCATAAATAACAAAGTTATCGCCGGAAAAGCGGTGGAAATTTGGAAACTGGATAGTGACCATTTTATTCAAAAATACGTCAAAAGGGTACTCAAATTAACCGGTATGTTAAGCTGATTACAAATATGTGAAACTTATTTCCATCCAATTTGAAATAAACCGGAAATTGCAAGAAAAGTTTTGGAAAAGCCATGAGATGAACTATTTTTATACTATGTCATGGCGGTACTCAAATGACGCGGAATTTCATGTAGAATACGAATATGGCATATTACTTGAATAAGACAATTTAGTAGTAAATAAATATAAAAAACATTTAGAAATCAAATCAAACCACGCTGAAAGTCATATTCGAAGTACCAACTGTGTTAAAAGTGGTTGTTATTGATGTAGCCTACAGTCTTAGTTAGTAGTATACAATACTGGTAGGCCTATCTAAAAACTTATATTTACCTAACCTAACCAAGGCCTAACGATCATGTGAGTCATATTGAGCAAAGTTTTATGTAAAGTAAGAATATATACCTAATTATGGAATAAACCATACCAAAAGACAGTTTTATTTTATATACTGTATCTCTTGTATCTTTTATACTTGGAACAACAAACAGACATGGCAATATTTTTTAAATTGAGGCCGTGAAGGACCGGTTGCAAAATATTTTGGTTGAGGTGGTATAGCTGCCAAATGGTATAGCACATGTGGCGGCTTGGCGCTGCGGAGTCTGTTCACTGACACAGAGCTTCAAACCTCCGAGACTCATACAGGCTGATCAGTACTCGGGTCATGGGCTATAGGCCTACTTTGTTAGATTTTGATAGGTCTTGAAAAATATATGGTGGTACATAGCCTATGCAGAGGTAAAATTTTACTTCCGTAAGTATGGAGAAAAACCCCCTGAAGATGAGGCCCTTTATCTATTGAGGCCCGGAGCAATCTGCCCAATCTGCCCCCCCCCCTCTCGGCGGCTCTGCCTAGCACTAACAAATGGCCTTCTTCTCTCTTAAAGAAAAAGAGATTGTAAACTCATCTGACTTTTAAAGTAGCTAATACACACGACAAAGAGATCATAATCAATGATTAAATGTGACTGTGTTGGTACCGGTATTTGGTATACAGTGTCGGTATTTGGGGCATTTACCTTTACAAAATAATAAATACCTTACCAAACAATGAAATATATAAATACCTTCTGAAAAAAGAAACGGCAATGATCCATGAAGACCACAGAAGGCAATCATGAAGATGAAAAGTAGAAGAAAGTACAAAGATGCTGGTATTGACTTCCTCACATGGCTCGGCTGAAGAGGTGGCCAAGATGCTAGCTTGAGCCAAACCCTGAATAAACAAATCAATATAATGTAGACTACTAATTGTTACAACCTATTATAACTACTAACAACCAAATTTACCAGTTAATTCTTCTGCAGGAGAAATGGAGAGAGAATATTAAAACATATTAGGGCCAACAACTTGATAAAACAATTTATCTTTACCTAAGAGATTAAAGTCTGAATGCTGATCTAAAGGTAAAGCTCACCTGTGAAATGTTTTATTCTAAGTTCAAACTCAGAATGAAAGCATCTGAGAAGAAAGTCTGACTTGTTCTACACATGAAGGCTACAGCTTATGTTGCCACAATAAGGCACAAGTTTCATCGTTGCCGCTGTGCTAACATTTATCTGTTCTAGTCATACTAAGAGATTTGTAGCGTATTATCATTTGAATAGCCTATTATAGAGTTGCACAAGTTTTAATAAATGTCAATTAGAATATAAATTTATATTAGAATATTAATTTTAAACATCCAATATATATTAGTAATACATTTTTACAACAGATAAAAGTTGTATTAGCTGTAGCGAACCAACTTAGTAGCTTGTGGTACATATCCCAGAACTCATACTTTTTCTCAGTGGAAGTTATTCCTGTACTTTGATTTTAATCTTATAATTCTGACTTTTTCTCGCAGGTAAAAGAAAACATCGTTTATCTACATTTGTGTATTCAACTTTATTGTAGTTTTGCCTGCATGAACAATCATTGTTGACAAAGTCAACCAATAAAAAGCTATGCTGCATTGTTAGCTAAAAATATTCATATTGACATTTGGTAGGCCTGGCTAAAAACAATCAAAAATAAATTTGGTAGGCCTAGTTTTTATTAAATATTTGCCTTTTATTGGAAAGTTAACACAACTAGAATAGTTTAGTTGGGCTCTGTGAGGTTAGGTTATCCTATTATTTGATTTTTAACAACATGCAACAAATGCATACTCTCAATGATGATGATAAAATATAAGCTAAAACTAGGCCATTAACCACTGATCGCTAACATATAAAACACATTAGTTTTAAGTTAATTAGTGGAATGAATTGAACAAACAAATGTAGGCTTATTTACAGTAACTTATTCATTTTATCGATTGATTCAATTGTTTATATTTTGGTTAGGTTTGATATGAATTACCATAAAAAAATCTAATCATTTAATATCAGAAACCATATCTTTAGTTATGACTTCTGAAAATGTAATATTTTAACAACACTACTTACAGTAATCTGTAGGCTTGTAAATACGTACCAGACTAATTTAAGATTAATAAATTAATTTAACTCAATTTCAACAATAATCACAGTCAACCTATAATTAATTTATGGTTGTGCTAAAAGTAAGTAATACAACAATATGACATACTAACCTTTATCAAGACATTCAGCTTATTGTTGACAAACGAATCCAATATGGCTGCTCTTCTGATTCAGAGAGAAATTGAGATGAGAACTGGCTGCAGATTTTTCAAGAGTTTTGTGATTAGTATTTGATGCCTCCGCGGAGGCAAAAATTCATTTCGGAGGCAAAAATTCCTTCTGGAGGCATAAAATGATAATTGACCAGTCAAACGGAGGTTTGGCTTAATGAATGACCAATCTATATATATATATATATATATATATATATATATATATATATATATATATATATATAACGAGGTGGCCCGTGCGCAAATTGCGCATTTTATGATTCTGTATGAGTGAAACTCACCTACAGTACGTGAATGTTGATTATGAAGTGACAGAGATATATTTTTGTTTACTATCTGGCTTTTCTGAAGGTAATCAGCTGTTAAATTACAATTCACATTAAAGAACTTGCGATAAAAGTTGGTCAACATTTTAAAGCGCCCTCTAGAAATAAATCAAAGGCGAGGGGGGCGAAGCCCGAAACAATATGACCTTTTTAATTACGATTCGTCACTGCGCTATAACCTAAGCTTTAAAATTACACCTCAATCTAAAAATCGCTTCAGTAGGTCGAGAGAAAAAGGGACGTAACAGACGAAACCCTTATAGAAATAAGAAGATAGATACGTGATGCCCTTTTTTTTGTTAACACTACTCCTCCCTTATTTCTGGACCAATTTTAAAGTTTCAGGTGTCAAAAGAATGGTCTCAGTTCTTAGTTTTGCAATAAGGTTTTAGATTTTGTATATTTTAATTCTGAAGCTCATGGGAAGCCCTCAAAGTTCATTTTTTGTCCATAAGATTAACATAGGGAGCAATTTATATTGAATTGCTAAATAAAACAGCTGTTGATAGTTAAACAAACAAACAAACACATATGTTAAAAGCTGAATAGAAGCAAATTGAACTGGTACTGAAATATCAACGCAATTTCATACTTTAATACGAGGAGTGTCTAATCTGAGGTTTCAACCTTTTCTCAAAATGTAGCAGGTAGATATTGCTTGAAAGTTTTATTTACGCGTATTTGGGCAAAAAAATAAAATTTGTAACTTAACCCCAGAAAAATTCCTTTTTGTTTACGAAAACAACTTTGGAAATTGAAATTTTTGACATGAGTCTCATTTTTTGTCCGACTGGTATTGAAGCAATAATGAAACAAATATTAAAATAGAACACTAAATTTGTGTGCATGGGTTTTCAAACTGCTGTAAACTATAACGAAAAGGGATAGTTGGTTGTAAGAGTAATAACCTTTTTATTTACTGTTATAGTATAAACATCTTTTATGCAGAACGCTGCACATATTAGAAAACCTGTGTAAAAGACAACATTTAAAAGTTTTTACCTCCAGTATAGAAAACAAGCTTATTACAAAAATGGTTTTATAAAGAGAAATTTTAACCAAAATAAAAATGCCACTAAACACAAAATGGACCACACCAACAAAGATGTAGATTCTTTTAATTTTTGTGATTTCTTTATTTAAATTTTGTAATGTTTAAGTTAAAGAGGATTAAGGCATAAATAGTAATGTGGACTCATTCACTATGTCATTGACTACCTCATACAGTAGTACTACAAAAACAGCCGCAGTGAGTGCTACATAACTCATACAGGACCGGGGAGTAATGAAATGTTGATTTTTATTCTGTTGTCATTTACGTTTTATGTTTGATGAACTATGTGGATCCAACATCTGTTAATTTTTTCCTTAATTTTATATGAGGGTTAAGACAAAGGTCCTAAGACATATCGGCCAAAGAACAACTACGTAATTTTAGCTAATTTAGACCTAAAAGAACGATCACCACATCTCAACACTATCACATTGGGAAGTCGAAGAATTGGTAGTGAAGATCAATCGATGAAACACCAATAATGTTCTATCTGATTTTCACTATAATGAAATTTTTTCAAAGTATACCATGGAGCAAAGTTTGATCACCAGGTACCCTAATAAATGCAGCGCATTGCGCTGCACAGGTCCCCTAGTACAATATAATAGCCGATTTTTATTAATTTACTGTAATTAAGATATATATATCTTAGAATATATACGGGGTTCAAAACGGGTTAAAAAGGGTTTAGGCATTTTTAGAATGTAATTTAAAAAAATTGATAATTTTAACTAACACCACATAAAATAACTTTAAACGACTAGACTATCAATTTATAGCCTAATATATTTAAATTACTGCCTTAGCATCGCTGGTTACGGAGACAATTCAAATAAAGTTTTTCCATGTTATTCTTATGAGAAATAAAATAAATCCTTATATATCGTTTATCTCTTAGCATTTATCAATCAAATTGGTATCTACCTTTACTAGGTTGTGAAGAACTTATATTGGGTCAATATACCTCATGGCAGCATATCTATGCACTAAATACCATGGGGTTTTATGGCAAATAAATGTGTAATTTGAAGCAGACGGATAGAGAGATGTGTCTGAAAATAATCAGCTGTTCAGCTGAGTACGCAGGTCTGCTGCGGCGGGGGTATTCAATTAGTTTTATTTTTAAATCTAAATAAAATAAAAATCACGAAAGTAGTACCCAAAATGTATGTGCTACGACAGTAAGGATTAGCAGGATTGCGGATTTGCGGATTTGAATAAAAAATTAATTAATGATGATTTTAAATAAGTAATGAATATTTTTTATTGATATGTTTTAAAATTATTGTAAATAGGTTATATTAATTATGTTTAATAATGTATTAATTGTGGGTTATGTTAAAATATAAAAATTAAATGTATAACATATATTGTGATGAGTGTTTTAATTGAGGTTGTAGAAACTGAATGGTAAATTTATTGATGTTTATAATGTTTGGGATTGGATTTTAAATAGTACATTATAATAATTTAGGTTTTTACCCCCTCTACTATTTTTTATTATATTAACTGAATGAGCAAGAGTAATTGCCATAACTGTGATAGATCTTGGACTAAGCACATGGCATTATTATGGCGTCTTCCTCTAGCCAGTTGTGAAATTTATCATGTGGAAAATTACAAACATTATTAGTGAGTAAATCCTATAAATTAGGCTTGGAATGTGTTGAAAAGATTATAGTTGGTTTGAATGGAAGTGATCAAAACTTTGCTGTGGAAATCCAAATTGTTGAAAAAGTAGGATCTCATTGTTGTGGAATATCTCTAAGCCATACCAATCCATACCAATCCATACCATTCAGCTGGGCCCAGCTGAATGGTATGGATTGGTATGGATTGGTATGGCTTAGAGATATTCCACAACAATCAGATCCTACTTTTTCAACAATTTGGATTTCCACAGCAAAGTTTTGATCACTTCCATTCAAACCAACTATAATCTTTTCAACAGATTCCAAGCCTAATTTATAGGATTTACTCACTAATAATGTTTGTAATTTTCCACATGATAAATTTAACAACTGGCTAGAGGAAGACGCCATAATAATGCCATGTGCTTAGTCCAAGATCTATCACAGTTATGGCAATTACTCTTGCTCATTCAGTTAATATAATAAAAAATAGTAGAGGGGGTAAAAAACCTAAATTATTATAATGTACTATTTAAAATCCAATCCCAAACATTATAAACATCAATAAATTTACCATTCAGTTTCTACAACCTCAATTAAAACACTCATCACAATATATGTTATACATTTAATTTTTATAATTTTAACATAACCCACAATTAATACATTATTAAACATATTAAATATAACCTATTTACAATAATCAAAAGTTTTATTACTTCATAATTCAAATTTCTTGAGCAATTTGAGTTTAGTAATTTTTACTGAAACCGATAAAAAGGAATGATTTAAAAATATTTCCAAACGTTGTTAAACATGTTTATAAATATTCCTTATGTAGAAATAACACATTCAGGAACTCATATGTTCATAAACGAAAAGCTTAACTGTTTAAGATATTGTTACCCCACTTTGTTTGTTTATTATTTATTTATTTTTAAGTTTATTAGTATAGTGATATTTTATTTACAACTATAAATATGCGGTTCCATGTCCTGGGATTTGTAATCAAGAGCCCAGAGATTTCGAAAGACATTAGAAAGGCTCTTTGGTGGGCCTTTTGTTATGTGATTGATGGTGAAGGTAAAAACAATGGATTCCTAAGTTTCTCTTGCACATTTGTAAGCTACATTTAAAAGCTTATCCTGAAAAAACAAGGAAAGAGGAGACGTTACCGCAGAAAACAGAGTTATTAAATAAGGAGGTAATCTTCGTGAAAGACTAGAGTGTTGTAATCAGAACGCAAAAATTCACAAAATCAATCACAATAATAATGCAACTAGTTGAACACGCAATAATATATAATGTACGAACGAAAAAATTGACTTCCACCTCCAACATAGAACTGCAAAAAATGCTGCAAAGCAATAACATTGTAATAATAAGCACAAGATATTTATCACGAGCTTCAATGAAGTTTCTCATGTCATAATTCGTTACCACATCAACAATTGGTGAAATATTGGCGTACTATTAAGTATTTTTTTTATTACTTTTAATCACAGCAAACGTCACTTAAGGTCAATATTTAAGTTTAAGCAAAATATTGTGCATCAACGGCAGGTTTTAGTTTGGTATTTTTTTGTGTTCTGCAATTAAAACAAATCCTCAAGACAGATTGCTTAAGTACTCTCCAAAAAGATTTGATAATCAACATTTATTACCTAGGCCGAACCTGATGAACAATATTTGTAATCCAGGCAGAAATCTTTTTTCATATATTATAGTTTATACACTGAACATTTGCAGTAAGAAAAAAGTGGTTTTCGTATGTACCTTAATATCAAACTTATAATGGGCTAACTCATTTCAGTCTCTAAGTGGTTATTTTATATCCAGTGAAATAATTACACAAATAATTAATAATAAAATAATTACACTGTGTGTTCTGATTACAACACTCTAGTCTTTCACGAAGATTACCTCCTTTATTTAATAACTCTGTTTTCTGCGGTAACGTCTCCTCTTTCCTTGTTTTTTCAGGATAAGCTTTTAAATGTAGCTTACAAATGTGCAAGAGAAACTTAGGAATCCATTGTTTTTACCTTCACCATCAATCACATAACAAAAGGCCCACCAAAGAGCCTTTCTAATGTCTTTCGAAATCTCTGGGCTCTTGATTACAAATCCCAGGACATGGAACCGCATATTTATAGTTGTAAATAAAATATCACTATACTAATAAACTTAAAAATAAATAAATAATAAACAAACAAAGTGGGGTAACAATATCTTAAACAGTTTAGCTTTTCGTTTATGAACATATGAGTTCCTGAATGTGTTATTTCTACATAAGGAATATTTATAAACATGTTTAACAACGTTTGGAAATATTTTTAAATCATTCCTTTTTTTCGGTTTCAGTAAAAATTACTAAACTCAAATTGCTCAAGAAATTTAAATTATGAAGTAATAAAACTTTTGATGAGTGATCGTATCAATCACAAAACTTTCTACATTAAGTTTAATTTTAAAGGAAAACTTCATGACCTTCAGTTCGGACTGTAAAGAAAATTTGTCCACCCGCTTTACCAACTTTTTTAATGCATTTAGATATCGAATTATAAAAAAAGTCATTGTATTAGATGTGTGAACTGAACCTTGTAAAATATGTACCAGCCTATCTAGAACTTATTCCTATTAAGTAAAGACAGAACACAGCAATAAAAAAATTCCATACCGTATCCCCAATAACATAGACGCTCCTAAACTGAAAAAAACTATACGTTACCATAGTTTTATTTTTTTATAATATTACATTTGATACATTTACTTTAATATTAATAAAATAAGCTACATAATAAAATTATAATAAAATACTTGTTGTTTAAATAAATTGAATTGGAACGTCTTTCTACTAACACTGTATACAACTAAATAATTCAACTTCGCAAAAGAGATCCAACGCAGAAGAAACTTGATCCGATGATTTCCCAAAGACTTTTTAAAAGACTATTAACGGAAAACTTATTAAAAGAAGAAGATGAATCAACAGTGGATAATGAGATTCAACTCATCAATATCATCGTATATCAAATATACGATGCTTTTGCTATAAATTTGGTTATTTTTTATTCATTTTATTATTATTTTCGAAAGTAAATCGAAAATAATAATTGTTGGTTAAGAGTTTCATGTTAACTTTAAAATACATAACTGGACTACATACATAAGTAAACATTCTAAAGAGGGTCATAAAATATGTTTTTAAATAAAACCTAAATAAATATACTGTTAACTCAATTTAAAATTAGATGAGATTGAGTTGTTTAATGCATACAATTCGCTAAAATTAAATCGATTTATTAAAGATCGCTTAACCTCTTATTGTGTGTATTTTTATTCAAAATTAGTAGTATTACAAAATGTATAGTATTATATTCGTAGTTAAAAGAAAAAAATACAAAGAAAAATATTTTCACTAAGAATACATTAAAGAAAAAATACAAAACATAGACTAAATTTTACTTAACACTTGACAGATATTTTGACTCATTTTACTGAGGCGAGATTTATTATCAAACCACAACTATTGATAATTTAAAACCACCATAAAGCCTATTACTTTTAACATGTAAGGTTTTGAAATATGTTGCCAGCACATTTTACTCTGGTAATATCACAACACGAGTAAATTTGTTCAGCCTGTACTCAATAGTTCCTTTGCAGTAGCCTTTCATAGATTCGTTTCAGTTTTGAAAGTGTCATCTACATTACAGCTGATTTAAAGTTTATATCTATTATATGTACACATGAGTAAGCATGTTACGATATGTTGTACTCATTACGAACTGTAATTCTACACTGCAGATACATGAAGATAATGGACCGAGAGGAGAGCGATAAGTTTGGAGGTGGACGCACGTGCTGGTCTCCTTTGAGAGCAGAACTTGCTGAGAGAGTTGCAAAACACTTACAGAACACGATATGTTACCTTATTACTTGGTTTGTTATATTATCATGCGTATAACTTTACAGAATAGATAATACTGATTATTGAAGTACTATATATTCAAATTGTTCGCTTTTAAATTTGACTTAGCAAATACGTTTTAATATTATTACTAGTGTTGTCTTATACTGTATTAAAAATATAATAAGGTTCTCTGTGTATATTCAGATTAGGCTTGGTTAAATTTTGAAAGTAAAATAATTAAAGAGCGCAATACATTTAATTTGCTATAAAATATTTGTATTTTCATTAGGAATGGTCCAAACTTCTTTTTTTTTAACTATTTACGTCGATCTGTTGTTAGATAACATTATAAGTTAATAACTCAAACAGCCTCATGACAAATGGTAATTGGGTCCAGAATTTCCCCTGTCTGAAAATATATTTAGCCATTTCTGGTGCTAAATATTCAATTTATACAAAGCAGTCCTTTAAATGTTAGTACAATATTTCAATTACACTTTCGAAACAGAAAAATAATTATTTACTTAAAAGATTTGCTCAGACATGTATATTAACGGTAGTTGTAGAAACTTGGAAACTAGTATTTTTACATTTATATGAAATCAATCTACTTAATAAAATTAATTCTAAATGTTAAATATTATGTAAAACTAAAAAAATATTTGTTTATGACAATTTGGTTTACCAAAATAGATGGCCCATTGTCGCGAGGAACGCTCCGTTATTATATCGTCGAGATTGTTTGGGGAGGTTTTGTTTCAGACATAGAGAGAACAATGGATGTAATGAAGCCATTTCCAGAAAATTAATTCTTGAAGCAGGGAACTGACATGAATATTAAAGTTTTAATAGGGAGGATTATTTTTTTTTACGAGCAACATTGGAGACCGGAAACTGGTGTTAGATTTACTGGCGAGTTGGCGGTAAGACTTTCAAGTCAAAATACAATAATTGTTTTCCCTTTTTCTATAGCCTTTGACAACAATTTTATGGGGTTGTGTTTAGTTTTGATCACTGTTTTCGAAATAAAATACATAAACTCGAACTGACTATAAAGAAATTACCTCTTGCAAATTATCATTTACTTTTTCCTAGTTTAAGTAATTTGGTACCGGCCTATTCTCATGTATCAATTGTATTAAATTAAAATGATTCCAATACGTTATTTAAGGAATTTCGAGGTAAAAGTTGATCACAGGAAACATTTCATTACATGATATATCATGTTATATGTATTTAATCATATTTTACACTTTACAGAACACGGGGAAGTGTTCAATTGGGTTTACATCAATTTTATTTGAATCATATCCAATTCACAGAGGTCAAAACACCCCTCTTCAGCTCGCTGATGCAACAGGCTCCTGAGAGGTGGGGGGGCCGGTCGATGACATTGCTACCATTGGGACTCGCCGCGCCCTACTAGGGCTAGTCTGTCTTTGGGTCGGTTATATTTAATTTCTTTAGGTTACTAGCAAATTAGCATGTATTTCGAAGATTGCATTATTAGTCTATTTTGGTTAGATTCTGTAAAAACTTGTATAAATGTGTTAATTACAGTGATTTAGAAGTATGTACATGTATACTAAAAATAGAAAAGGGGAATTCTTTATTTCTATACCGCATACCTTGTATTCAATTATAAAGTGTATATAAATTTAAGTTCTGAAAGCTATACAATTATAATTTTTTTTATTATTGGGAATGTTGAGAAATTTTACAACGGAAGAAATCAAATTTGAGTTTTGGAAATGTATAAAGTCAAGTAATTAATTTTAAGAATATTAATTATTAATAATTTAGGTGAAGTAACTTATATAATGAAAGTTATTAGCATAAATCATAATTAACATAAGGTTTCATAAAAATGTTATTCATAACTATGCAAATTAAGTCATTTATACTTGAGTCATGCAAAATAATGACACACTTTAATATCTTCTGACATTGATACGATTTTTTAATTGTTTATGTGAAAACGGAAAAACTTCTTTGATAGGACCGATGAAGTGTTTGAGTGCGCATGAGACAGTACACTCAATACTAATGTTAATATTGATTTAGAATACAAGAGAAATTTGAAATATTATACATAACGCAAAATAAGTGGGCTGTAGAAACTACAGAACCTTGTGTATGATCTAAACACCTTTCCCCGGTTGTCAGGAAATTCTCGGTAAGATAACTGGTGCAGATCTCATTTACAGATCACTAATTTCGCGTCGATGTATGCTTGAGATGATTAATGAGCGCGAAGTGCGCGCCTCGTGCCAACTTCTTCCTTTCACTTCAGATAAGCTCAACCATGTAAAAGCAATAAACAAGATTTTTTTTCATGTATATTTTCGCTAATGTTTTGCTGAAAATAAAAAAATGGTCTAGTTTAAATAATTAATATTATTTTTTTTTTTACATTTGAATAACACCATATAGCTGATAATCTTATGGAGTGTAATGTTCAGATTTCTTTTATTTATTCCATCATATTACAGACATTTTAGATTTAGAGTCTTGTTTGTCATTAGTGTCAACCGAACGTCATTTTGCATAGTTCTTTTACAGTATTAATTAATTTTTTTTTACTTTTTTATTTATGGTGACCGGGGTCTTCAGCTGCAGCTGCAAAATGCCCCGGTGCACGGCGCCGACCTAAAACGTGAGCTAACTATAATTGCTGAAGCAACTTGGTCAAAGTTCTGAGCAAACTATTCAGCGGAAAAATACACTTTTTGACCCCTAGGGAAATTTTTTTCAAGAAAATTTTAAATAGTCAGCATAAAAGATTTACAACAGTCACTTAATTTCACTTATTGATTTTTATATCCTCAGAGTTTCTAGTGAAAGATTGTATGCAAAGAATTTCTCAAATACAGATTTCCAGACGAAATAATTCTCCCTCCTACATTTCAACACACTTGAAAATAAGTAAAAATGTTTTGTTTTCGCAATAGGAGCAAAGAGGACATGGACATAGTATAACGCACGATCGGCCTAAGGGATTAGCCACACAGTGACTGACGGCCGGCCTGACACTGTTCTGGGACGGCTTTGTGTGACCATTGGCAGCAATGTAGCATATCCACCTATTGCTGCTGGTCCGGCCTAAGGGATTAGCCACACAGTGACAGCACAGAGACTGACGGCCGGCCTGGCACTGTACTCGGACGGCTTTGTGTGAACATTGGTAGCAATGTAGCATATCCACCTACCGCTGCTGGTCCGGCCTAAGGGATTAGCCACACAGTGACTGACGGCCGGCCTGGCACTGTTCTGGGACGGCTTTGTGTGACCATTGGCAGCAATGTAGCATATCCACCTATTGCTGCTGGTCCGGCCTAAGGGATTAGCCACACAGTGACAGCACAGAGACTGACGGCCGGCCTGGCACTGTACTCGGACGGCTTTGTGTGACCATTGGTAGCAATGTAGCATATCCACCTACCGCTGCTGGTCCGGCCTAAGGGATTAGCCACACAGTGACAGCACAGAGACTGACGGCCGGCCTGGCACTGTACTCGGACGGCTTTGTGTGACCATTGGTAGCAATGTAGCATATCCACCTATTGCTGCTGGTCCGACGTAAGGGATAAGCCACACAGTGACAGCACAGTGACTGACGGCTGACCTGACACTGTACTCGGATGGCTTTGTGTGACCATTGGTAGCAATGTAGCATATCCACCTACCGCTGCTGGTCCGGCCTAAGGGATTAGCCACACAGTGACAGCACAGTGACTGACGGCTGACCTGACACTGTACTCGGATGGCTTTGTGTGACCATTGGCAGCAATGTAGCATATCCACCTATCGCTGCTGGTCCGGCCTAAGGGATTAGCCACACAGTGACAACACAGTGACTGACGGACGACCTGACACTGTACTCGGACGGCTTTGTGTGACCATTGGTAGCAATGTAGCATATCCACCTACCGCTGCTGGTCCGGCCTAAGGGATTAGCCACACAGTGACAACACAGTAACTGACGGCTAAACTCATACTGTACTCGGACGGCTTTGTGTGACCATTGGTAGCAATGTAGCATATCCACCTACCGCTGCTGGTCCGGCCTAAGGGATTAGCCACACAGTGACAACACAGTGACTGACGGACGACCTGACACTGTACTCGGACGGCTTTGTGTGACCATTGGTAGCAATGTAGCATATCCACCTACCGCTGCTGGTCCGGCCTAAGGGATTAGCCACACAGTGACAGCACAGTGACTGACGGACGACCTGACACTGTACTCGGACGGCTTTGTGTGACCATTGGTAGCAATGTAGCATATCCACCTACCGCTGCTGGTCCGGCCTAAGGGATTAGCCACACAGTGACAGCACAGTGACTGACGGACGACCTGACACTGTACTCGGACGGCTTTGTGTGACCATTGGTAGCAATGTAGCATATCCACCTACCGCTGCTGGTCCGGCCTAAGGGATTAGCCACACAGTGACAGCACAGTGACTGACGGACGACCTGACACTGTACTCGGACAGCTTTGTGTGACCATTGGTAGCAATGTAGCATATCCACCTATTGCTGCTGGTCCGGCCTAAGGGATTAGCCACACAGTGACAACACAGAGACTGACGGACGACCTGACACTGTACTCGGACGGTTTTGTGTGACCATTGGCAGCAATGTAGCATATCAACCTATCGCTGCTGGTCCGACGTAAGGGATAAGCCACACAGTGACAGCACAGTGACTGACGGCTGACCTGACACTGTACTCGGATGGCTTTGTGTGACCATTGGCAGCAATGTAGCATATCCACCTACCGCTGCTGGTCCGGCCTAAGGGATTAGCCACACAGTGACAACACAGAGACTGACGGCCGACCTGACACTGTACTCGGACGGCTTTGTGTGACCATTGGCAGCAATGTAGCATATCAACCTATCGCTGCTGGTCCGGCCTAAGGGATTAGCCACACAGTGACAACACAGTAACTGACGGCTAAACTCATACTGTACTCGGACGGCTTTGTGTGACCATTGGCAGCAATGTAGCATATCCACCTACCGCTGCTGGTCCGGCCTAAGGGATTAGCCACACAGTGACAACACAGTAACTGACGGCTAAACTCATACTGTACTCGGACGGCTTTGTGTGCCCATTGGTAGCAATGTAGCATATCCACCTACCGCTGCTGGTCCGGCCTAAGGGATTAGCCACACAGTGACAACACAGAGACTGACGGCCGACCTGACACTGTACTCGGATGGCTTTGTGTGACCATTGGCAGCAATGTAGCATATCCACCTACCGCTGCTGGTCCGGCCTAAGGGATTAGCCACACAGTGACAACACAGAGACTGACGGCCGACCTGACACTGTACTCGGACGGCTTTGTGTGACCTTTGGCAGCAATGTAGCATATCCAACTACCCCTGCTGGTACGGCCTAAGGGATTAGCCACACAGTGACAACACAGTAACTGACGGCTAAACTCATACTGTACTCGGACGGCTTTGTGTGACCATTGGTAGCAATGTAGCATATCCACCTACCGCTGCTGGTCCGGCCTAAGGGATTAGCCACACAGTGACAACACAGAGACTGACGGCCGACCTGACACTGTACTCGGACGGCTTTGTGTGACCTTTGGCAGCAATGTAGCATATCCAACTACCCCTGCTGGTCCGGCCTAAGGGATTAGCCACACAGTGACAACACAGTGACTGACGGCCGACCTGACACTGTACTCGGACGGCTTTGTGTGACCATTGGTAGCAATGTAGCATATCCACCTACCGCTGCTGGTCCGGCCTAAGGGATTAGCCACACAGTGACAGCACAGTGACTGACGGACGACCTGACACTGTACTCGGACGGCTTTGTGTGACCATTGGTAGCAATGTAGCATATCCACCTACCGCCGCTGGTCCGGCCTAAGGGATTAGCCACACAGTGACAGCACAGTGACTGACGGACGACCTGACACTGTACTCGGACGGCTTTGTGTGACCATTGGTAGCAATGTAGCATATCCACCTACCGCTGCTGGTCCAGCCTAAGGGATTAGCTAAACAGTGACAACACAGTGACTGACGGACGACCTGACACTGTACTCGGACGGCTTTGTGTGACCATTGGTAGCAATGTAGCATATCCACCTACCGCTGCTGGTCCGGCCTAAGGGATTAGCCACACAGTGACAACACAGAGACTGACGGACGACCTGACACTGTACTCGGACGGCTTTGTGTGACCATTGGTAGCAATGTAGCATATCCACCTACCGCTGCTGGTCCGGCCTAAGGGATTAGCCACACAGTGACAGCACAGTGACTGACGGACGACCTGACACTGTACTCGGACGGCTTTGTGTGACCATTGGCAACAATGTAGCATATCCACCTATCGCTGCTGGTCCAGCCTAAGGGATTAGCTAAACAGTGACAACACAGTAACTGACGGCTAGTCTCATACTGTACTCGGATGGCTTTGTGTGACCATTGTCTGTGATTTAACCTATTCGCAACTTGCTTTGAATCGCAATTTAGTAAACTCTAGAAATTTGTTAACATCTCGAAGGTTATACATTTGAATGTATAATTTTTCTTTCCAATCAGAACACCACAAGCATCTTAACAACGTTTTTTTAATGAATTTGTTTACTTCTTTTTTGAAGTGACTCTTGTTATTCCATTTATTAAATTTGGTGCATTCGTCTCAAGACTAATATTTTGTAGGTTATTTTTGTTTCCCTTGCTGTTTGTTTAAACCTCGCGTAAATAATTAAGAATATTTAGCTATAATTAGCCAAGTACAAATATTGATATCTAGGAAGGGGTGCATCGGTGCATTCGTGTTGCTATTGAACTGTTTGACGATTTACTAATTGGAATAGAAGTGTACCCCTATGGGCTTTTCCCTTTGTCCTTATTTTATATAACCAAGAGTGATTTCAATCGTAACATGCACTTGTTTCAATTACATACACAGCTTCTAATAAAAAGTTTGTTGTAGAAGAAATGCTAGTATGCATATTACCGAATTGATTCACCTGATTGCATAACAATGTTTCATAAGGATTTTTAAACACGATCCACAACCTTAAACATATATTCAGTTATTAAAAATTTTAACAGATAACATGAGAATTAAATTTATTGATTCTGTTGTTGGGAGTATTATTTATCATAAAAATTTAACTTAAGCGTTCTAAAACACGTTCTTCGATGTTTTCCTTAATCCTCTGTTTATTAACTACTTCAAAAGAGTAATTGAGTCGAGAAAGCACTTTATTACTGTGGAAATAAATTCGGACATTCTTTAAGCATACGAAGGGAAAACACGTAAACACAATAATAATCCTCTGATCGCTTTGACTAAGAGGCTTTGTAACTATGTCTTGATTGAGTATTGATTACTTGTGTAGGTATCTAATTTAATGTTTTTTAAACCATGGAGTAGACTTGAAAACTTCTGCATGTTCAACAATGGTCTTAAACTAGATTTTTTCAAATGTTCTTAGCGATAATTTTTTTCAATTCTGTACTTGGTTTAGTAATTAGTTAGAGTCAAACTCTTTTTAATTCATAATTAACGGAGGTTTAGAGTATTGTGGAATCAGTTAATAATAATATAATAATAATAATCTCTTTATTGCTGTAGAACAATTTTAACAATTGTGTAGCAAAAGTCAGTTTGTCTGTCTGTCAGAAACCACTGCACAGTGATACAAATAAAACACAAGTAATACAGATAAAACACAAATAAAATAACACAGTTCCCAGAGAACTGCCATTATTCATATAAAAAGCAAGTGATACTAAGCAATAGGTTGTACGATAGTGATTTATGATGTGAAACGAAAACCACGTCCTCATATTAATATAAAGAAATGTTGATTAAAAAAATTAAGGAGAAAAACTAACCTGAGTACTCTTAACCGAACTACGTTTGTATTGATTTGTAGGTTTCTCTCTTTGACTTTTGTAATAGTTGAGCTTTGCAAATAATGGCTATTTAATGAATTTTCAAATGAATACCAGGTGGGTTTGGCAATATAATGTTCAGAGTTCCTTCTAATAAGTTTATCTGTAATTATAAATGATAAATAACAGTGCCATAATTAAAATAAAATAAAACTTTAGAATTTTGGTCCAGTGTGCGAGTTATTTTGAAACAGCTATAGCATGATCTTCTAGACTAAATTGAAAAACTTAAGGCTTGTTGTATAGTGCTACTAAACGTTGATTTAAGCGGTTAAAAGTAACTCTAATTAAAAGTCTCTAACTAAATCGGTATTTTGCACAATATAAAATGTCCTAACAGTAAATAGATAGAAGCTTATAACAATTTTAAATTAATACACATTTACTAATATTTTAGAACTTTTTATTCGTGATGTTTTATTAAGATAAACATAGAAGCTTAATTTACCACATGGAACTAGAAATTTAAATATTTATACATAATCTAACATCAACAAACGTCCCGTCGTCATCATTGTTATGCTAAGGCAACAAGCATGTATAAATGAGTACTATATAAACAAGTATTACATAAATAGTACAATTTCTTAACAAACTGCCTTGCCATGTTAGTATGTAATATAATATATAATACCATACCACATTTATATTTTCCGACTGACTGAACATCTTATAAGGAAGCAACTCAAACAACTTTGTGGCTTTGTAAAGTTGCCAGTTCTTGTGGCAAATAGTCGCTCAGAGCAAAACAACTGCCAGTAGACAAGGTAACAAGCTGTCTCAGATGCTTACAACTCCTTTCCACCACTTTTATAGCATGTGGGCACCAATCTGGATTGTGACGTTTACAACTAGATGAAACGAAAATTATAAAATATAAACGGGGTACGAATAATTAATTCTCTTCCTCTAAGTTTATTTTTAATCAACGCGTGTATAACAAAACAACAATTTAAAAACATTTTTTATATAAATTTATTGCAGGGCGAGTATTCAATGCCCCTCCCAACTACTTTACAAAACGCATCAATTGCATGGGATAAATTTGATATAGCCATTTTAGAACGTGTAAATATTTGTATAACCTTAAAGCCTTATGGACAATGAATGGCTTGACAGAAATATAGTGCAAAATATTAAATTGAAGCTTGGCTCATTTAGTCACTTTCGATGAATATCTCATCACTTGATAAAGTGCAATTCCTCAAACCCCTGATTTTGAACTATTATTAGAGCCGTAAATCGAGGGCAATCCAAATTGAAATAAATACTCTAATACGTAACTTTTAGTTTTATTTCAACAAAAAGTGGTTCAATGCCTTTTGAACTGTTTATATAAACATATATAGCTTATTGGGATAGTAGAATAGTGTTGTAAGTAATTGTTATCTAATAGTACTTTCAAGAATGTCAATTTTCTAAATTGATTCCGTCCCCGTATATATTTTAAGGACAAAACAAATGCTTCGATGGAGATTGAAATGTAATAATACTTAACTAAGTTTTTGTTTAAAGACTTTAAAAGTGCAGTTTAAGCCTTAGTGAAGTTGTCAGATCTGTTGTGAATAGCCGCTGGGGACAATACAACAGCTGATCGTCCATCCCTTCACACACCTTATAGCAGCCATAAGAGCTTGCTATTTTTTATACCTAACATAGAAAACACATTCCACGGTTATTTTTGCAAAATAATTTAGTCTGAAACAGAGCATTTTCAAAGCTTTCTTTGGGACGGCCATTCAAGAGCATTATTTTTCTCAGTCATATTATTTTAAAAGTTTTTTAATTCTAAGCAATAAACCGCAAAGCTGAATTCAAAAGGTTTGATTAAATTTAATTTCCAGCTTAGTTAACTATTTAAGGTGGTATTCGCAGCATTGTACAGTATACTTAATGATGCCTTTAAAATGATATTCACATGAATATGAATTTATGCTTTCTTTTAAACTTTTCTTCTGTGTTTCTGTTTTAACTCTCATTATTGGTAGAACATCAGTAATGCCATTAAAAATAATTTTCTACCCCCAATTGAACTTTCATAATTTTATTGGAACTAGGTAAGATATTTTATAGCTAGTCTCAAAACTTTTCAGCGCTTCTGTATGTTATTCAGACACGTATATTTGTTGATGCTGCTTTTTAGCGAATTTCCCATAGGGAATAAGCTATTACCGTAGGTCTCATGGTAAGACCTAAGCCCGGGACCATGTTACTTTTTCGTTTTGAGGTGCCCAGAGACCAAAAATATTAGTCATTAAAACTTAAATATATATATATGTACATATATATGTGTCCCTAGACACGATAACTCTCGTAAAAATGGTCCGATCGACACCAAATTTGGTAGAGATGTGTATTCCTACGTTTATTCGGATGAGTTCGAAAACCAGACATATCGACCTACCGGAAGGGGTAGTTTTGGGGGGTTTTGTACCCCAAAAATGGGTTTTTTTGCATTTTTCATATGTAAATTTTAAAAAGTTTAAACTTTTATCGTGACCATTGGATTTAGCTTAAAAAACACACAATTTAGTATCTTGAAGCTTTGCTCTATCTCCATTGGTTACCGAGATATTACAAAGTCTAAAGACAGTACATTGTCTTTTGGGGCTCCAATGTTAATCTTATGGAGAATAAGGATGTGTTAATATTTCACTTATTAACCAATATTTTTGGATGAAACTTGTTATTTAGCTTCATTTTGTTGAGATTCATCCATTTAAGGTAAAAAATCTTGGTTTTTGTACTTATCATGGCAGCAAACCTGCATACTCTTTTCCCATGTTAATCATATGGAGAATAGGCAAACTCTTTTATTTATGGACAGATATTGATACTTACTATATGGCTTTATATGGTCGAAAAAAATTTTGCTTATGCTAAATACCTACTTTTAGTGTCCCCCATGGCAGCATACCTGCATACTCTTTCCCTATATTTATCTTAAGGAGAATAGACATTTATTTCCCCATTTATGAGCACGTGATGAAATTTTGTTTGCAAGCTTAGCTGGTCAAAATTAATATTACTAATTTGGAAATTCGCTGAGTACGCAGGTCTGCTACGACGGGGGTATTGTTGGTACATTACGAGTTGGATGAAACGGACTAAAATCAACGATATCATTATTAAGGAACGTCCATTTACTTTTTACTACTTAATTTAAAGCTTTGATATGTTCAAATTATAAGTAAAATTTATTATTAATAGAAATGTATGCATTTGTTTTAATTGTTAATGCTATCATGAAGCTCGCATACCTTAGTTGAAATTTTAACCAACAAATTTTAAGCTGCCTTATTGTGTGGCAAAAGAGCGCAATATTCACTCCTATTCAATTATTTAAATCACAAAGTATATTTATTTTTATTTGTTTCAGGTATTGCACTATTTAACATTTTCTGTCATTAATGGTGCCAATTTCAGTAAGTAGCGTTTTTATTGTTAAATATTCATAAGCTTTACCTTACAATTTACTTGCTCCTTTAAAAAACAATTCACGACTATTATTGATCACCCGTACATTACATGTGCTTTTCATACATTTATTTTTATTTTTAATATTATTTAATTTTTAATAAGCAGTTTTCAGGTTGCTTTTTAAAATACATTTTGGAATGACGACATAATATTACTCAAAACGGCTGTTAAGTTAAGTAGTTTGTGGAACAACTTTAACTTTATATTTTATAAACTTGAAAAATATCGCTTTCAAGTTTCCTTTCAGCGAATAAGGCCATAATGGGAAAACTTAAAGCATTTCTCTCTTCCACCCAGCCATAATTCATTAGAGGGCAGTCATATCCTTTATAGAGTATACAAAATATTAAGGCTATAAAGGGCTCTAAATAAGCATAATGTTTTTGATAAAAATGATCCTTATATACTCATCAACGGAATGAATTCTATAATCAGAATTTAAGCATAAGATGTGCGGCGAATATAATATTTAGAAAAACTTATAGAAGTTACTGTGTCAAAAAGTTTCAGTGGAATCAACTTACATGATTGATATTTATTATATAGTATATTATAGTTTACACTGCTTCTCATGACGTCTGCTAGTTTCCCGTGTAGCCGCTGTCATGGTGGTCGGTTATGCGTCCCAAGACCACACCAGGTGTAGGCCTACCTGACCGCACCGACCACAGCATTGGCCCGTCAATCTGGTGTCCCACGGTTAATTATTGTTAAACCACTTTTGAAATTGGATCAACTAATGTAATCCATGTTTAATTTGAATCCAAAAAACACACACACAAATACTTTTCATCATTACCTATTAGGCATTAGTATTGTTATTCATTGTTATTATTATTTATTTTTATAATGCATCTAAAAGACTCGTATTGTTACTGTTGTGCAGGAAGACTTGTGAGACTGGCATGTTTTCAACAGTATTTCCATTTAAATTATAATGCTTGGGCGTAAGCCTGTTTTGTAGTATTGAAATTCAAATAAATAAGTAAATAAAATTGGTTTTTAGTATTTAAATGGCATTGTTATTTTTATTCTTGTAAAAAATATGACTATAATCATACTGTCATGTTATATTATTAAAACATTCCATTGATATATATATTTTTTTTGTGCAATTATGCAATTTTGAATGTTTTAAGCCCTATCAGTTTGAATATTTTCAACATTTCGTAGCAAATACAAGACGAGTCTTGTCACATTAGGTTATTTAACGTAGAAATATTTGGAATCAAATTTCATTGATTTTTATCTAAAATCATTCGACGAAAACAATGATGAAAAGTCTAAACCACGATACATTCATTGTACATGTTACTTGTTAAAATTTATGATACAGGGAGTTAAATAATACACATTTAAATGTAAAACACAAATGTATCTAGTTTTGTAAGATTCCTTTAGAGTGAAAACATTGGATTGAGGTGGAAAACATTTTTTTTTTTTTTTTTTTTGGGGGGGGGGTAATCATCTTGAAATTTAGATAAAATTTCATAAAATTTGGTTAGGTTTATATCAGGGTTGGATTTTTATAGTTTAAAATATCGAAACTTTATCAATTTTCTATTTAAATTTTAGTTTTATTTGAGATTTTTTTAAGGCTCTAAATACATTATTAAATTATTGCCTTGTCACAAAGTTTAATATGGGTTTACTATTTTAGTACTTGTAAATATATTATTTAACAATAAATAAATTAATAAAATAAAAACAATGAACTAACAATTATAAAATATCACTTAGTATATGTTTAAGCACACTTTACATTATCATTATTCTACAAATTCTTAGTATGTGAAACGTAACATCGAGGATGTCAATCCAGATTCCACCAGCTGTGCTGTAACTACCGAGAAACTTAACTTGTAGGTTTCCTGCCCTCACAAGAACCAACCATTGGCTCATAATGGGTTTTCTTGTTCAATAGACTATATACCTTGTCCCACAATACATACGATAAATGACTTGAGTAGTTAGAGGAGTAAGTATTAAAGATGTATCTGTAAATTGATAATGCTTTTCAAGAAAGTGCCAGTTTAAAATAACATGAAGGAGTGATAATGAATTTTGCCCCAAACTACTAGGTCTGAATTTAGTTTTTGTTCATAAATATTTAGTTAATATAATATACAATTCACTGTACAGATATAGATACTGTACAGATCTGGCTGGACTTAATCCATCACCGTTGGGGTAGCAGCATATACGGTTGTGCTCGCCTGTCATGGTAGCCTATGAGGTTTAGAAACTCCCGTTGAAATTATTTGACTAGGCGTGATAATGTTAACCTAAAGGATAAAACTGGTCACCATTTAAGGGCTGGATTATTATTAATGCACTTTAAACTCTTGAACTTATAATTAAAGTTATTTGCAAATGAAAATCATTTAAAATTAGAAAGTAAACCACAATCTATGGGTCTATTTAAAAAATAGGACCTAATCCGAACTTAACCCATTAAGGCCCACGGTCCCCATCTGGGACACTTAGAATTAAGACTGGAGTAAAATGTTATATGGCATCATTAGAATGAATTTAATTGACATTTTGAATTGAAAATATGATTATCTTTCGTATTTTAAAGCCGTAATGGCACACACACAGTTAACAGTAGTAAAAAGTAGCAAAATCATGTTGACCAAGGTGCAACTCTCAAAGAATCAACCGATCCCGTCAACTTCCACGCAAGCCTGCCACCGTTTATTTAACGTGGGCCCTCCCACCAACGTTACCACAGATCGGCTAACCCTTTAAGAGTTGCACCACCAGGTCAGGGTTTGGTCGTGAGCGGATTCGAACCCGCGCCGACGCAGACATCCTGGCCAAGGATGTAGGCTGTGGGTATGCGAGTTCGCTACGAGAGCGCAGCACTAAGCCACCGCACTAAATTTAAAAGAAATAATTTGGCATTAAATGGGTTAAAGTTAGCCAAATACTAATGTTTTGAATAATTTAACGTTGAAACAGCTTTATATCACAGGTTAGCAAATATTACTAAATAATAAGTATTTTCTTAATAAAAATCCAAAGTGTCTTTGGCGAAAGTAATATAATTTTAATTGTTTTATTGTTTTGCACATTTAATACTTTAAAACATTAATTTACCTTCAGAAGATCCTTAAAGAACTAGTGGAAAAAATAATTAAAGCTCTTTAATGTAAGTAGATTCACATTTTATATGTTGTTTCTATACAGGAGACAACATATAAATGTACAATGTGTCCGAACATGAGGAGGCTCCTCTGAAACTCCGTGCGGTGATTCCTTTAAATCAAAATAAACAAAAAATTACCATGAAAACATATGTTCAAAATACTTTGTTAAGTTGCAAGCCTCCATTTTGTTTTTTACGCCTAGTAATTTTTATTTCTGTAACGGATAGCTTTATTGAGTTCATGTTTTGCATGCAACTTTATTGTCACAGCCATATTCATTTTCATTGAAAAACTAGCTTTACAATGTTTACTTTCAAAATGGCGGCCAATTAAAATTGTTTACACTCAAATATCTTCGAATTGATAAAAAAGGTTATCAAACATTTACAAATACAAAAATTTATGAAATTAATCAACTAGGTAATCAATGATTCCAAGTTTGTTAGAATCTGACAACAAATAAATTGAGTTATTGAAATTTTTTAATAGGGCTACAATAACCTAATTACACGAATTATAATGCAAAATCAATGCTTTTCTTCAGAAAATGGCAATAACTCTGATAATTTGGTATCATTGGTTGGATAACTGAATTCGTGAACCTATTTAGAATTTTGTAAAAATTTGATAACACTTACCGATTTTGAGATATGAGTTTAAAATGCCAGTAAATTAAAAAATACAAATCGGAAAAATAAAAGTTTCCTGGAAATGAAAAAGGTTCATCCAAAATATTGACTTAATACAACTATCTGTGATTGAAATAAAAAGTTTTAAGTGTAAAAAATCAAATGGCGGTTAGCAGTTTAACGAACTATTTTAGGACACATATGATCAAAGATATTTTTTGTTTGTTTAGATCCAAGAAATCACCACAGTTAGTTTCGTAAGAAAGTTTCCAAACACAATGTATATAACAAATTCTTGAGAAACATGTATAACAAATTAAGTTAAAAGCCCCAATAACGCAGCTTGGCTGTGACAAGCGTTTATTTGTAAACATTAACTGAATGATTTCGTAATCACTCTATATCAGACAATACTACATGAAATATTAATAAAATTACAAATTCCATCTTCGTCTGGAACTGCCGGTATATATTTACTTTCCGTTTGGAAGTCCACCAAGCATTCTGAATTACCATTCTTCTCCAATTATATTCCACTTTTTCTCTCCTTATCTCCGCCTAAGAGAGATTGATTTGCCTTTTATTGCCCTTCCAGCTTATTGGTTTTCCCATTGCTTTCTGTTTAACGTAAAATTTCAAAACCTCAAACACAGCTGTAACAGTTTTGATGATGGGACTACCAAGTAAAAAAAATTAAAAGCTTATCTTCGTAGTGTTTCGTTGCTTGCAAGGACATTAGGTAGTAAATACACACTTCTTAAACTTTCCTTTAGCTGTTTTTATTTTATTTTCAATTTAGTGCAGATTTTCAGGGCAGAGTTAAACCTTCAAAAGCTGTAAAACAAATAATTTGAACTCTATCAACACTCATATTTATAATTCATTGTTATTTTTTAAACAAACAATAATAATATATTACAAAAGCTCTTTGATGGCAATGTCTCTAGCAAAAACTAGACTTTCTTCGGTAGAATATTATGTTTGCCTCCATTCATGGTACGGTAATCAATAGTTCGGTAAGAACTGGCTATTAGAAGGTACAATTAAAAGTATAGCTGAGAGAATATCATGAAGCTATGTCGATTACAAGTAAAATTTATGACTCCGAAAAACAGTGCAGATATTAGGCCTACACTAAACAAAGATCATTTGCAACATCTTTGTAATATCACGTACATCGCACAAAATGGTATTATTGCACGAACTCAATTGCTAGCCATATCTAGTTTTGCAGTTCAGGAGTTACCAAACATTCTACAAAATTACAATTGTCATTAATTAAACTACTTACAATTAAAACGATAATAAAAAGTTTCACTTCATAAAAAGGTTGTTCATCTTGTAATAGTTTAGCTGAAGTCGACGGGTTAATTTCACCGTTAATATAACAGCTTTTACAATATTGCTAAGAACTATTTTTGACCCACCACTATTGCACGGGGAAAACTCAGATCGGAATCTCTGGTTTTGCGGTTGTTTTGAACATTTCAGTTTAAACAAGTCGGTATGGTAGTTACTCAAAAGTTTTTATTACAAATAGATAGATAGATAGATAGATAGATGGATGGATAGATAGATATAGATAGATAGATATTTATTTCTCACAATCTTTTCAAATAACAAATTAATAATACAATACAATGTTTATAGTTCGAATGTTGACATTCCTGGTTCATAATAATAGTACTAGTACTATAACTTAATACAAAAAAAAAACGATAAAACACAGTAAAATTAATACTATAAAATAATGAAATTAATTCAACAGTACGTCATTATTTACCTTATCAAACTACAATAATAAAAACATTTCTGGTAACCTAGTACTTTTTTTATGTGAGAAATTTCACGTACTCTGAAGGCAAAGCCTGTGTAGAGTACGGCTTCACAAACAATTTAAAACTAAAAAATAGAGCCGAGATAACACTTTTAAATAGAATAATTAGCTGTGAATAGGATATAGTAAAATATTAATAACTATAACAGAACATATATATGATTAAAAAAATTGAGTGGTGACTGCATAAATACAAATTAAACTACATATTATTTTGTTGCAAATTTCTTATTAGTTTCATTGATGCAATATAATTAGTGAATATAATTAAAATACAAACTCCTAGTGGTTACTTTTAGGTTTATATTAATATTTTAATAACTATTTCAGTTTGATATAATTTTGATGGGTTTAATTAAAAAATGTGAATAATTGTTATTGAACACAATCTACCAATTCTAATGCAATAAGAAAATATGCAATAAGAAAATATCTCTTACTTGCATTTTAAATGTTATTACCATTAGCCATATTGAATTCTGTAATGTTCTGTAAAATGGTTTCGACCGTGAATATATATAAATAAAATGCAATGTTCACTTTAGAGTTGCGCGGAGAAGGTAATTTCAGAAATGCATAGTACAAACGTAAGCCAAGCCAGGCACTGGTGGAAGATAATCTAGAGAACCATAACCATTCCTAATGTATGCAACAATGTAGCCGCGGGGGATACGGGAATAACAGGCCATTATCACGTACGATGCTCACACCTACTAACGTGAGGCGAAGGTGGCTACCAGCTTGGAAACCAAAATTCCGAATTTTCTGTTCCATTGGCACAATGATGCAAATGGCCCTTCTGAAAGTTAAGTTACTAAATGCCTCTACAACAATATGAAAAGTATTTGATCACGTACATCGCTATATCTTTTAGGGTATTTAAAATATTTTGTGTATTTTGAATATTATTACTGTAACAATAGAAGCGTTAGGTATTAAGTTTGAATGAGAATAGGCTACATGATTATTCCTTACACTTAAAAATTCAGTAGATTTTCTTATGAATTTAGCCAAACTTTTATCAATGAAATGAATGTATATACTGTAAGTTTTTTAACCGTACTTGATATTGGTAGTTATTATTATTTAGATAAAAGAGAGAAAAAGGATAACATATACTAGATTGCAGCATTGCTACATTAAAACATAGTAAAATTCTAGTGAGCGAGGTGAATGAGCTCAACGTGGAGGAAAGTGAGTGAAGTGACCGTGCTCGTCTTGAATAGAAACAAGTATTTTTGAGCTTTGAATTTTTGAAGTTCTTCTGTTACTGATTTTATTATCACAACGAACTGCTCAATTTCACTGAGAAAATGCCCGTCCCCCATGTATTATGATTCAAATAAAGGTGATTCATAATTAATTGACCGTTGATTAAACTGTGAGAATCGAACCAAATAGATTTGCACGCAACGGTTAACTCCAATCAATGTGATAAACCTTTGAGATCTCGTTTTTCTTTGTAACGTGACTGGATTAAACGGATATTATTTAAAGGCTGTTCCTCTTATAACTGAAATAAATATCAAAACTTCCTCTAAAGATTAAATAAAGAAGGTAACGGATATATTGGCCCTATTATCATTTTATATTTTACAAACTATTAGACATTTTTCAAACAAACAAGATTACATGTATCGGGAACATTTTTGTTTTTAATACACGGGTTGATTAAAACTATATATTTCAAAAAATAATTATACTAACGGACACATATCCACTAAGTTATTAATTTGTCTTCATCTTATCGATACAGATTATTCCTCGACTACGGACCCGTTACAGGTTAGTTATCCAAAGTTAACAGAACAGATGATGGTGATTAATATTCATGGACCAAGCCATTTGAACAAGTTACTGCAGAACAATTATAAAATTTAAATCAAAAGTTGCTTTAAACATTGATTGCTTTAAGTTGTGGTTTTCTAATATATTACCCGAGCTAAACTGATTTGAACCAGCCCATTATGTAATCTTGTTTTGAGGAAAATCATATCCAATTTTCGGTTTGCACATTGCTCTACATATTTTTAACAATTACTTTAACCTAATAGTTTTTAATCGTCATACTTAGCAATGTGCATTTAACTTTTTCTTTACAAGTACTAGTGAGTTGAATTTTATGTGAAATGAAAGAATTAAATATTTTTAAAAACGGAAGTGAATTATAACAGTGCGGCTTCTTTATTGTTGAGCTTGTTCGCTAAGCTCTCTCACCCCCTGGATGACCAACATTTGAAGTGTTTATACAGGGTGTTTCAGAACTCCCTACCAATATTTTAGGGCATTGTTCCTGGGTTTAAAACATATCCAAATATCATATTTAAATTGTCCGGAAGTCTTAAGTTACTCACACAGCCGCCATTTTGTTTTTTACACATAATAATTTTTATTTCCGTAACGGATGGTTGTATTCAGATCATATTTGGTATAAATCTTTATCATACCAATGTACATTCCCAAGAAAAAATTTAAAGTTTTTTTCCATTGTATATTTTCAAAATGGCGGCCATTTTAAATTTTCAAACTCAAATATCTCAAAACCGATTTACAATCGGTAAATCGGTCACAAAAAAATTGCCAAATCAAAATACCTAACCAGTGGTGCCAAGTTTGTAAGGATCTGACAACAAATAACGGAGTTATTGTGATTTTTCTTCATAAAAACGTGGATTTTGCATTGAATTTAATGCAAATAAGGCCATTTTAACAGCAAAATCAATGTTTTTATGAAGAAAAATCGCATTAACTCCGTTATTTGTCGTCAAATCCTTACAAACTTGGCACCATTGGTTAGGTATTTTAATTTGGCAACTTTTTTGTGTCTTGTAAAATTTTTATAAAATTTACCGATTTTGAGATATTTGAGTTTGAAAATTTAAAATGGCCGCCATTTTGAAAATATACAATGGAAAAAATTAAATTTTTTCTTGGGAATGTACATTGGTATGATAAAGATTTATACCAAATATGATCTGAATACAACCATCCGTTACGGAAATAAAAATTATTATGTGTAAGAACAAAATGGCGGCTGTGTGAGTAACTCAAGACTTCCGGACAATTTAAATATGATATTTAGATATGTTTTTAACCCAGGAACAATGCCCTAAAATATTGGTAGGGAGTTCTGAAACACCCTGTATTACAAAATGCGGATTTTTTTAAGAAACGCATTAACAGCCTTGACACTTATCCATTGTTTATAATATAACACATATATTTTTGTTGAGTGTTGTATATAAAATGTGTGAATAATGTGTAAATTATGTCAAGTGTCAAAAACCGACAACCGTCAAGAAATGGGCTTATTATAAGAAACTGACCGCTGATGATGATGAACTGTTAAGCGGTCGAAACGCGTACTACGTGAAGAATTCCATTTTGACACCTCAGGCTGTTATTACGTAAGTAACAGGTCACGTTAAATTTTAAAGAGCCCTGATATGTTAAAAAAATGACCCTCACTATAACAATTTTGTAACACACAACTACACAAACATACACGCGATGTCTCTCATTTATTAGTAGAATTTCAATGGACTTGTTAATTTAAAAAAATATATATTCTAGCATTGTAGCATAAAGGTTTTTTAACGAGCATTGCAGGCGGTATCTATACAGTGTGATTTAAAAGTCCCGGAACGGTGGAATATTTTTTTTACCATTATAGATAAAGTAATGAGACTTGGTATATCAATAATAGCCATAAATGTCTACTCTTTTAAGTTACGATCACGTTTTATCCCTTAAGGGGGACGGCCCACGAGGAGTCAGACAAAATTCTTAAATAGCAGCATAGGCCGAGTTTGGTAGTCTATTAAATTAAAGGTCTTAATTAGCAGAGTACGATGCCACAAACTAGACTTGAAACGGATGAGCGAGACGGAAATGGCAGGCAAACAAAGTTTCCATTAAAATCATATGGGTAAAACTTTCACTCAACCTTTTGACGCCGGGTTTGTGGCTTATTACTCCAAATGGCAATAGCCTACGTTTAAGACTACGTATGATGTGACAAGGGCCAAAGCAGATTTCTGTAAGACTTCCAGGAGGGACATCCCTTGAAGGGTGTGTAAAATGAACCTTCTTTGGCCCTTGTCACATCATACATAGTTGTAAACGTCTTTGCATTTGGAGTAAAAAGCAACAAACCCGACGTCAAAGGGATGAGTATTAAGAAAGTTATTGCAAGTTTTACCCATATGATTTTAATGGAAACTTTGATTGTCTGCCATCTCCGTATCGGTCATCCGTTTCAAGTCTAGATTGCAACATTGTACTCTGCTAAGTAAGACCTTTAATTCAATACCAAACTCAACCTATTCTGCTATTTAAGAATTTTGTCTGACTTCTCGTGGGCCGTCCCTCTTAAGGGATAAAAAATGATAGTAGCTTAAAGAAGTAGGTATTTATGGCTATTATTGATATACCAAGTCTCATTACTTTATCTACAATGGTAAACAATATATTTCACCGTTCGGGAACTTTTCAATCACACTGTATATTAATTAATAGGCAAGCATGTTTTTTCCCCTTTTTTCTCAGCTCTTGCGCAACGTAGGAGAAATCCACGCATATACCGTTAGAAAGTTGGTGTCCTGTAGATGAATCCCATCATAATTCGCGGGCTCCACCCTACAGGCTTTCAAAGTTTCAATGTTAATCTTATGAGAGAAGGATAATTGATAGAATCATTAGACAGCTGTTACAATTACATAGGATAGCAAATCAGGAAGAACAGATTTTTCACTTATAACACATTTAAAATCTAATAGGCTAAGGGCCGGTTTCTCCAAACACGTTTAACTTAAGCTTAGTTTAATTCTATGTTAAACATATGGACAATTTGGTTTAAACTTCATTTTAGGATTAAACTTGCTTCGAGAAATCGGTCCTTAAAGGTTGGACGTGTTTTGAGTAGAATTTAGCCCAGTGGGCGATCCCCAGTTTTATTTAATTTACATAAAGTAAAAACTATTATTGTCAAAATTAGAGTTTGATTTGTTTATATAATAAAGTGGCCAAACAATATTATATCTTTAAATAGTAAAATATTTGTTTTACATTAAGGGGTTTTTAATTGTTTTTGATCACTCAGTTCTATATATTTTACTTGTTGAGGTTTGTTTAACGATGGACATTTTGTTAACGTGTAAGCCATAAAAATGATTGACGACAAGCACACAACTGCTTTCAGTAATAAACATGCAGCCGAAACAATATGCATATTCCGATGTGAATTTCTATAGTGAACGTTTGAGTAGTTGTGATAAAAAGTATTTCGTAAAAAGTTTGTATTGCCCACTGAGATTTGAGTGTTCAAATTACGAATACATGATAACAAATTTACTAATAATAGGCAGTGTGGATCAATCTGCAATCAACGTACTATTACACGAAATTATTGAGTATTAAAATTAACCAAATGAAAATCATAAGATTATATAGTTAACATCAACTTTGTAACCTTTTGACGCCGGGTTTGTGGCTTATTACTCCAAATGGCAATAGCCTACGTTTAAGACTACGTATGATGTGACAAGGGCCAAAGCAGATTTCTGTAAGACTTCCAGGAGGGACATCCCTTGAAGGGTGTGTAAAATGAACCTTCTTTGGCCCTTGTCACATCATACATAGTTGTAAACGTCTTTGCATTTGGAGTAAAAAGCAACAAACCCGACGTCAAAGGGATGAGTATTAAGAAAGTTATTGCAAGTTTTACCCATATGATTTTAATGGAAACTTTGATTGTCTGCCATCTCCGTATCGGTCATCCGTTTCAAGTCTAGATTGCAACATTGTACTCTGCTAAGTAAGACCTTTAATTCAATACCAAACTCAACCTATTCTGCTATTTAAGAATTTTGTCTGACTTCTCGTGGGCCGTCCCTCTTAAGGGATAAAAAATGATAGTAGCTTAAAGAAGTAGGTATTTATGGCTATTATTGATATACCAAGTCTCATTACTTTATCTACAATGGTAAACAATATATTTCACCGTTCGGGAACTTTTCAATCACACTGTATATTAATTAATAGGCAAGCATGTTTTTTCCCCTTTTTTCTCAGCTCTTGCGCAACGTAGGAGAAATCCACGCATATACCGTTAGAAAGTTGGTGTCCTGTAGATGAATCCCATCATAATTCGCGGGCTCCACCCTACAGGCTTTCAAAGTTTCAATGTTAATCTTATGAGAGAAGGATAATTGATAGAATCATTAGACAGCTGTTACAATTACATAGGATAGCAAATCAGGAAGAACAGATTTTTCACTTATAACACATTTAAAATCTAATAGGCTAAGGGCCGGTTTCTCCAAACACGTTTAACTTAAGCTTAGTTTAATTCTATGTTAAACATATGGACAATTTGGTTTAAACTTCATTTTAGGATTAAACTTGCTTCGAGAAATCGGTCCTTAAAGGTTGGACGTGTTTTGAGTAGAATTTAGCCCAGTGGGCGATCCCCAGTTTTATTTAATTTACATAAAGTAAAAACTATTATTGTCAAAATTAGAGTTTGATTTGTTTATATAATAAAGTGGCCAAACAATATTATATCTTTAAATAGTAAAATATTTGTTTTACATTAAGGGGTTTTTAATTGTTTTTGATCACTCAGTTCTATATATTTTACTTGTTGAGGTTTGTTTAACGATGGACATTTTGTTAACGTGTAAGCCATAAAAATGATTGACGACAAGCACACAACTGCTTTCAGTAATAAACATGCAGCCGAAACAATATGCATATTCCGATGTGAATTTCTATAGTGAACGTTTGAGTAGTTGTGATAAAAAGTATTTCGTAAAAAGTTTGTATTGCCCACTGAGATTTGAGTGTTCAAATTACGAATACATGATAACAAATTTACTAATAATAGGCAGTGTGGATCAATCTGCAATCAACGTACTATTACACGAAATTATTGAGTATTAAAATTAACCAAATGAAAATCATAAGATTATATAGTTAACATCAACTTTGTAAAGGATTGTTAACCATTGAAATGCAAATAAATATTAAAAAATTATAACGTATTTAATAATAGTTATTTAGTTGTAACTGACCAAAATACAAACCATGAACGATTTATCATAATGTTACCTTGAAGCTAAAAATATTATAGTATCAAAATTTCTCTACTCATATTCTAACATTCTATTACCTTACATGAACGCTGACAGCTGATTATCTAAGTTTTATTATTTATTACAATTAATAATTGTTTGATCACTTAAATCACTAATTGTTAAATCACTTGTACGTCATTGATAATTTTTGTGTAAATAATGTATTTAGTTTAGAATTTGAATGAAAAGTATCTGCATGTTCCTGTCAACTGCCTGATAGAAGAGACTTTTAACACGTGGATATGTACTATACATTGTAATGAATGTTTGCGAATTTATTGCATGTCATATATGTAAAAATGGTGTAACCGCAAATAAATAAATAAATAAATAAATGATATTGTAATATTAAATGAACTTGAATAATGTCCCTTCCTACGTCATTTTGACTTCATCTCAGCTTGGCAATTAGTTAAGCCTGATTCATGTTTTCACTTCCATGGAAGGGCTAAGGAACACAACCATTACTTTTGAAAGTCAATGAATAAAGATTATTTCCACTCAGTCAAAGTTGGCTGATTTTCATATTGTTACTTACTTTCCGTAGACTAATTTGATCATACGTTTGAATTCATAATTTTGATATTTAGAAACAAATCAATAACAATTAGTTTAAAGATCTCGTTGTAAGACTGTTGCATTCTTTGTCAAAAGAATGTGATATTTTTTTTTTTAGTTTTTTAGTTTTTGTGTTTTAGGGAGTTTTATGATATCTTTTTGTATATATATTTTCGTATCTTTTTTAATACATGGAGCTCACTTGTGACAGGGGTTTCCTGAATGGCATATTAAACTATTTTTTATTTAATCCTTTGTCGTTCTTTTTTATTCATTTTTATGCATTGATTCCATTCGTCCAACCACTCTTCATTAATCATAATAGCCGATAACTGAAGAGTTGGTTTGAACATATAATATGGTTTTAACGTAATAGTCATTTAATTTACACTTACAATTTACATTTTAATTGCATTTAATCGCAATTGACACTGGAGCTTTAATTTACACTGTGAATAAATAAATCGTCAACTTATTCTCTTTAGGAAGTTTTTTTTCAGGCAAGATATTAGAGTTGTCTTTATGACTGCAGTAAGTAGGAACATACATAAGACAACGTCTATAAGGGTTTCATTTCTTAGAAGGCATATTGCGATCTTCCTTCTTTTTTCAGAAACACATTCTATTTATTTTGTTATTATAGCTAACATTGGAACTTAGCTTTTGTTGGCATTACTATATTCAAGAACTAAAAAACAATCTTATCCATGAACCATTGCTAGGCTTTTCTGTAAACATTTTTTCAATGAAAATATCCTCATTAATATATTTTAAATAACATAAAACATCATTACAAAATCGATGGAAGTCATCATATCGCATGTAAAATAATAAAACTTTTAAAATTTCAGACCTAAAATAAGACAACATGTTTCCTTTAATTTATGCGATTACAATTTATTTTTACATATTATATATGATTTTGATATATGCATGTTTCTTTTTAAGAGTTTGATATTTTATTTTCAAAATTGCATTAGTCTCATTAATTGTGAATTGATGAAATCGTAAAGCGCTGTAGTTAGTCAATTTCGTAAGGTAAGTATTATAAAATACATATTGCAAGCAGTGATAACTGTCATAGTTGCCAACAATTGTGCCTTTAACACGTTAAACATGGAAAATGAACAGTGCGTCAATAGCCTATCATCAATTATTATGTTCAATTACGTAAACAAATGACCATCTAATTGATAGGTAAAATAACTTTCTCTTTTACTCCCTTTTACCCTCCTTTATGGTTATTTTTAATTGTTTTTATCTTGTATAAAATTAACTTAAAATTTTCATCGAATCAGACAAGGAAAAATATCCTAGTCACATCATACTGGCCACAAACAAAAAAGGAAACTCATCAATACCAATGTACTGTAAACATGACAACAATAATTTTTTATATATAAGTAGTTTATCGTTATTTTATTCTAGTTAATTCGTATGTTGTCTTATAAACATGCTTTTGATAAACAACACTTTCGTAGCAACTGCATTGTAGTATAGGAATATAGGGGTGGTTGCGTTCTCGACATTTGAGCTTCTTTTGTTAATTTCACTAAAAATATTTCCAACCCGTATACCTTCCACTCTGAATCTTCCCAACGGGTGAAGTTAAAACCGTCGTCGTTTCCCACAAGAACAACAAGCGCATATGTTTGGAAAGACAGTTCTAGTTTGGTTGATACATGTGGAGTGGAGACACAGGAATGAATATTTTATATGTTTTGTAGGTCGCAGATGTTTTGTCATCTGCTGCAATGTTAGCAAAGGTTTCTGGGTTACCCTAAGAGTATTAATATCCCTAAAATGTTAGTATTTGCCGATTGGCTCCTTTTATGAATCCCTGGTTTCAATCACATTTATATATATTTTTTTTGCTTGGTGTTTAAACAATTTTTAAACTGTGCTGTAAAAATTAATATTTTGAAAGTTAATTGTTTTAGTTTGTGTCCATTTATTACGTTTAACATTTTTGTATTTTGTTATAACAAAATAATATACAGGGTGAACAACTTAACTGTGCCACTATTGGCATATCCTAAACTATGAGATTTAGAGAAAACTTTAAATGGGGAACATCACCTATTTTTTTTGAGGCAATAAAAAATGTGAATTTCATTTTCTTCTAAATGGCCGCCATTTTCCAATATGGCGGCCAACTTTAAAATTTCTTATACGACACCCTATATTTTATGGTGTTTTTGAAATTTACATGTAATTTTAAAACATTTTTATTCTTTAACATTTTTCTATAAACTTAACGGTTAGGGAGCTACAGGTAATTAAAGTTTATTTTTAGATCCATAAGAACAACATGGGCCAAACTTTAACTGTCCATAACTCCCAAACCATTCAGTAAAATGAAAAATGCTCAAGAATAAAAATGTCTTAAAATTATGTTTGAAGAACATTTCACACATAGAAATTATCATTAACGCATAAATTAACTTACTTCCAATATGGCGGCCAAAAAATAAAAGTTAATAAAAATCGATGTTATTATGAAGAAATGACATTAAAACATAATTTTAAGACATTTTTATTCTTGAGTATTTTTTATTTTACTGAATGGTTTCGGAGTTATGGAGAGATAAATTTCGGCCCATGTTATTCTTATGGATCTAAAAATGAACTTTAATTACCTGTAGCTCCCTAACCGATAGGTTTAGAGAAAAATGTCATAGAATAAAACTGTTTTAAAATTACATGTACATTTCAAAAACACCATTAAATATAGGGTGTCCTATAAGAAATTTTAAATTTGGCCGCCATATTGGAAAATGCCGGCCATCTAGAAGAAAATGGAATTCATATTTTTTATTGCCTTAAAAAAATAGGTGATGTTCCCCATTTAAAGTTTTCTCTAAATTTCATAGTTTAGGATTTGCCAATGGTGGCACAGTTATGTTGTTCACCCTGTATAGTTAATGATATTAACTACTAAAATTTAGTTCATAAGGTTAAAAATTGAACTGTAATCGCTTTTGTTGGTTTTTATAACAAAGTGCTTGGTAACTATTCTTAAATTAGTATAGGTACGAATGTTAAATCATTGTTCTATAAATGATTATAAAATACACTCAACACATATTAATGTTTTTCCTTAATTAAGAAATAGTTTAACCAATGAGCGAAAAAGTAGTATTTTTTAGTAAAAAAGTTAATAATATTGTTTATTTTATACAACTTATCTTAATAATCGTTTAATAATTTCTCAACATGTTTGTGTTTCTCTGAATTTTAAGACATAGGCCCTGAACGAAATTTATTCAACTTTTGATTATTTAGTCGCAGGTTAAAGTTACGTTTTGCATTGCAAATGTGGAACGCCAGAACTTCTCAAACTTTCAGTGGTTCCAATGGATTACCTGAATAAGAGCTGTCTCTCAAGCAAGATGTAATTCAATCCCAACCGAAAAATCTTCACTTCGGATAACTGGTATGTGAAGGTATGTGAGGCCCCTACATATTTTTAATTCATCAAAATTCGTAAAACAATGTATGTTAATACGTGCTTAAGTTTACCTAAGTATAATAATTTCAGATGAAACATTTTATTGTCCTTTTTGCATTGACTAGGTGGTTCATAAATATTAAACTACTAGAATAAAACGTTATATTTTATATTTAACGACAAACAAAGGATATAAATCTTATTTGATGTTAGTTTGCAGGTCATTAGAGCTCAATTTAATTCAAATACTCATTTAATACTGACGTCGTTTTAAAATAATAAAAAAAACCAACTGATCAGGATTTTAGTTGTTTTGTAGACTTCTACAGGTTCATATTAGTGAACCAATTTTATTACACTAGTTTACTTGTTGCTCGAAATCGAGCAATTTATTTTTAACAATACAAAGGTAACATTTATTTCTCAATCAGAGACATCCGACCAATCCAATATTGTGAATATCAATAATCACAAAAAACTACACGTATATACATCTGTACACTAACAGATGTTTAAAATATTAAACCCAAACCCAATGTAATTCTAATGGGGAAATGTCAAATGTAATTTGTGTATAGCGCCCTTATTTTATGTCCGATTTCCATCAATTTTTGGCGGAAACAACTACAGACCAAGCCCTATCCAACGACACAAAAACTTGAATATCGGTTGAAAATTGTAGGAGGAGTTCTCAACACAAAATAACCCTTAGATTATTAAATAAGTATGGATTTTAATTTTATTTTTGCCTGTCCCCTAAACTAGTCTTAGGTACGTTCATTACTACCTCATAAAAACAATTGGACGCTCTCTGTTGCTACATTTTTCTCTTTTTTTATATTGACTTAAGTTTAAGGTGTTGTATAAATAAATTAATTTTACAAGTAAAATTAATTTATTTATACAACACCTTCAACATAAGACACAACTTCGTAAATAGACACTTAATTGATTTGTTATATTTCTTTTACTGAAGGGTGTTTGCTTAGTTGATCAACTACCTTTAGGTTAAGCGGAATAATTATTTAATAAATTAAAAATAATATAACTTTGTTAGGTGGGGAAGTTATTACAGATTCTTATTGAAAGTATTTAAGATCCTTGTCATAGAACAAAAAACGTTTACTTATTTATCATACTTTGACTAGCAGGAGATTATTAAAGCACTTTAATTGTGATTTAATGAAAACTAAGTAAATGAAATGCAGAAAAAATAAAAAAAAGTTCAGAGTCAATAAATTAAATATCTGTGACTTGTAAAAATAATTATTTCTGCAAAATAACCTGAACATACTTATTGTAAAGTTCATTAGAGTTATTGGGTTTTCGAGCTATCGAAGGCTATGTATTCAAACAGTTATTTTGATCTACATTCTAATCAGCTTTTAAAGACGAAGACTTAAAACGTTTGGCAGACATGATTCCATTTATCAACCCAACACAGGATTTAGGCATACTTCCACTGCATGTTTATCAAATAACCCTACTAATGGTACGGTTGATACCTCGTACAATACATATGTCGGCCGAGTCTGCCACTATTTCTGTTGGCTCAGCTTGTTTGTTTTGCCGCAAGAGAGCGTTTAGAGCTTCCCATAAACGTTGTTTTGATGAATCATCCTACCATCTCGGTTGGTAGTCGTTGTATATGTTTGACGCAAAATATTGCTAATAGTTTAGTTGAATGTAAAGTAATGACATGGTCTTTTAAAACCTAAAGTAACGATTTATTGATTTTATTCAGGGTTTCTCCGTCACCAAACTTTATAATATGGCTAATTGGGTCAAAATAAGAAAAAAGTTCATATAAAGGTATGCAGTATGCATATTTTCCCAGATATCCGCCATTTTTTTTTTTCAGTTTAATAATATTTATTTTGGTGTGAGATTGTTGCAGAAACTTCATATTTGGCATTTGTATACATAATATGAATGTTCTTTATCAAAATACAAATTATTGTTTCATACGTATATTTTTAAAATGACGGCCATTTTAAATGTTTAATCTCAAATATCTTAAAACCGATAGATTTTATAAAACTTTTACTACGACGAAAAATATGCCAAATTGAATTATTTTACCAATAATACCAAGTTTATAATTATCATAGATTAAATAACGAGGTTATTGTGATTTTTCTATTAAAATAACCTTAATTTGCTTAATTTATAATGTAATATCAATGTTTTTCTGCTGAAATATGTCAATAACTCCTACATTTGTTGTAAAATTCTTACGAACTTGGTATCATTGGTTAAGTAATTAAATTTGACAACTTTATGTCTAATGTAAAATTTTTATAAAATGTATCGGTTTCAAGGTATAATGGCTGTCATTTTGCAAATATAACTAGGGAAAAATAATTTGTATTGTGAAAATTGACATTTATATTATAGAGGTCCTTGCCACATATGAAGTTTCTACAACAATCCGTCATCGAAATAAAAATTATTAAGTTGAAAAAACATACTGGCGGATATCTGGGTAATTATGCATATTAGGACATACTTTCACACGAGCTATTTGACTATTTTGGTCCAATAACCATATTGTGAAGTGTGGTGGTGGACTTTAAAGACAACCTGTATTTATGTATGGAAAAAGTATTTCGATAACTTTTTTACTAGGAATCATAAAGTTATTAAGAACTTATAAGTAAGAAAAACTACTTCATTTGTATGTGTTATTTTTATGTTTGTGTTGTCTAAAAAGAGCAGAAGTTGTAGATTGTTACCTGTAGTAGGCCTATCTACTAGGTAAACATTGCAGATACTTTTATTTATTTTTATTACAATTTATCTATGCTTAAGACTCATTAAAATTCTATCTGTTTGTTCGATAAAAGGTCTCCAATGACATGTTTTAAAAATTTTGTTAATGTTGTATTATTATATTTCCGTAACTTTTACTATTGAACATTTGTGATTAAAACCCTTTAGTATTTCATAGAACGTAATTAAAATTTGTTCAACGATTGTATAATTTCTTTGACTTTTCCCCTAAACTTTTGTGGGTTCATCCACTTAGTTATTGCAAATCAACATAAATAAGGTTGAAGAACCCCACAAGTAATTTGCTTTTCCAAGTAAGTGTATTTAATTGTACCGAAATAATAATAACAGATACATATTGTTCCTGCTATCTTCTAGCTTACAGACTAAATACAATTACATTAAATATATGTATAATACATGAAGGCGTTTTTTTGTAAACAGTACTCCTCCCTTATTTTTGGACCGATTTTAATGTTTGAGGTGTCAAAAGAATGGTCTCAGTGAGTAGTTTTGCAATAAGGTTTTAGATGTTTGATATTTGATATGTTTGATTCTGAAGCCCACGGGAAGCCCTTAAATTTAGTTTTTTGCCCATAAGATCAACATGGGGAACATTTTTCATTTAATTGCAAAATAAAACAGCTGTTGACAGTAAAACAAACAAACACATGTTTAAAGCTAGGGTGAGTAAAAGCAATTGAACTACTGGTACTGAAATATCAACACCATTCCATACTTTAAATACAAGGAGTGCTCTATTGTGTGGTCTCTGTCGAACAAATTGTGTGTTTTACCTTTTGTTCAAACTTAGCAGGTAGTTATTTGTGTGTATTTGGGCACAAAATAAATTTTGTGACTTAACCCAGAAAAATTCATTTCCCTGTACAAAAACAATTTTGGAAATTTAAATTTTTGACGTGGTTTTTATGGGTTATCAGATTGGTATTGAAACAAAAACAAAAGTTAACAAAAATATAAATAGAACATACAATGTTTGGCGTGGGTTTTCAAACTCTTGTGAACTAGGAAAAGGGATATTTGGTTGGTTGTTGGTGTAATTTAATAACCTGTTTACTGTGATAATATTTAAAAATTGATGCGGAATGCTACACATATTAAAACACACCTGTTTGAAAATGACAACATTTAAAAAGTTCTTACCTCTATAGTATAGATAACAAGCTTATAGCAAAAATGGTTTGTATAAAGAGAAATTTTAATCAAAAAATATATGCCACATCAAATTAAAATCGGCCCCATTAACAACGATGTGGATTTTCTTAATTTTTGTGATTTATTTACATTATTTAAGTTCTGTAATGCCATGAAAGGTTACGTTAAAGAGGATGTCGTCTGTTATAAATATTAATAATATTGGCTTATTCACTATGTCGACTACTAATATCATACATCCTACTAGAAAAACATCCCCAGTGAGTGCTGCTTAGCTCAAAAAGGACTGGGGAGTTGTAATTAAATGTTGATATTTTTCTGTTGTCATTTACGTTTTTATGTGATGAACTATCTAGATCCATTATCTGTGAATTTATTCTAAATTGTATATAAGTTTTAGGCAGAGGCTTTAATATAAATCGGCATAAGAACCATCACGTAAAGCTAATTTGGACCGACAAGAACAATGACCAAATCTCAACACTTAGGTCATTGGGAAGTTGTAGGAATTATTGATGAAGATCAATTGATGAAATATAAATATGGTGTAATCTGATTTTCACTACAATTTAATTTTCAATCAAAGTAACTCGGTAAATTGCTACGGCGCAAGGCACTCTTGATAAATGCAGCGCATTGCGCTGCACGGGCCCCCTTGTAAATTATATTTTAAAATGCTGATTTATGCTATATTGCACATAGCAAAAATAAAATACAATTATCTTAATTTAGGTTATTTTATAATTTTTAATTCAAACAAAGAAAACCTAAAATAATATTCTTTTGCAAGTAAAAAGGTATGTTTTTTAAATATTACTTTTAATATTTAAAAGTAATATTACTTTTAAATATTACTTTAAATTATTACTTTTAAGAACACTTCCCCAGTCCGTAACACATGGCCGGGGATGAAACGCGAGTCCGATGAAGGTGATCAACGGCCGAGCTCGGAGCACGAAGGCAACATCCGGTGTGATACACGGTCCGCAAACAATGTTCATATTCGCGGCGGTAATTTACAGTTAGTAATTTCCAGTGAAATTTATCAACACGCTAACTTCTGACACATGACATTGAGTAGCTTATAGCATTGAGTTCCTTACCTTTTGTTCCACGAATTACATAGTAATTCATACTTTTCTTACATTATTATATTACGTTTAAAATTTAATATAATATTAGAATTAAAGAAATTAAACTGAAATGTTTGATTATGATTTAAGAGAACTGTGTATTTAATATGAATAGTTATTCATTATTTCATTATGAATAATAAATAATTGAAGATGTATGAGCTTGCTTTCATTTGTTTAAGTAATTTCTTCTATTAATACAATTTATTACTGATGCAATACAAGCTAACTGTATATTATTCATTCAACTCAAGTTGAACCAAGTCTTGCGTGTGGTCAACACCTGGATGACCGATCACGGTCTCTCGCCTGCTCACAGTAAAACGGAGATCCTCACGAAGAAAAGGATTGACACCGTCGTCCCGCTCCGAGTGGGAAGGGAGATGGTCAAACCAGCCCGTGCTGCCAAGATCCTCGGGGTTATGGTGGACACCAAATTAAGCTGGAGGGATCAGATTTTCCGTAAGGCGGACAAGGCCGCTACTTAAATTAGTAGGCTGATGGCATTGACTATGTACACTAACGTGAGTAGACTTCTCATAGCATAGGCGTGTGTGAAGCATATTGACGGTGGTGCGATCTCGTGCGGCGTCCATCGAAGTACACGTAACATATGATAGATAAATCAGTATTACCACTCTTCTAAACCAAGGATGAAACATTTTATAACTGAAAGTTATGTTTATAATTTGGTAAAATGTTTTGGCAGCACTGCAAATTCATCTGAATAATAACAACATCGATGGCAGCGACTCTTGTGCGGCGTCCACCGAACTTCCAAATTTTTGCCTCAAACTAATTGCATTGGATGAGAGGTCTATTCACGTTAGTGTACATAGTCAATGCTGATGGCCAATGTTGGGGGTCCCTTATTCAGCAGAAGACGTCTGTTGGTGTACAATGTCCAGTCCATGCTTCTTTATGAGCAGAGGTGTGGAGAGACGCTCTAGGTAAAAAGTCTGCGACCTTGCCATGGGTGTGTTACGCCTACCAGTGTCCGAGCTTGCCGCCCTGGTGGTCGCCAGAGTCATCCATGTCAAGCTCTTGGCAGGAGAGAGGAAAGCGATTTATCAGAGAAAAGGCGAGACCGGAAAGGACACTGCAAGAACAGATGAGCGCTCCCGAACCTTCTAGTAGTGGCATCACAGCTAGGAGCACGACACCCGAGGACGATGGACTGGGCGACTTATAAAGCAGGTCCAACCATGGGTGGAACGGCGGCATGGGGAGGTGGACTACTACCTGACCCAATTCTTGACAGGTCACGGCTATTTTCGGTCTTACCTGAACCGGATGGGCAAGATCGGTTCAACGGACTGCATTTATTGTCCGGGCGTTCCCTATGATGCAGAGCACACCTTCTAGTTTAGACCTAGCCTGATGTAATGTGACAAACAATTCCAGGCTAGATTGATAAAGAGTTGAGGAGGTTTTTAGTGGGTATAACCGTTTTTAGGGGGAGGCCCACACTACAGGCTGGCCCCCTGTGTGCGTAATGCATTTATTTCTGCCTATCCCTAAAAATATACATTATTCACTTAGTTTTCTTTTTTTATCAGTTATTTAACCAATTTTCAAATACATTAATCTAAGCGTAAAGTAACTGAACTACATGAATAATAAGAGAGGCCAGGAGCAATCTCTTCGGGGAATCCCAAATCTCGTAAAACTTCATCAACATTTGCATAGCGACAATGATTGCCTCCACATTAGATAGGAACGCCTCGAGCCACGAAACTAGTTACGAAAAGTTATACCTGTTATTCATTTTATTGTAATATGAATATTTTTATCTTTTTAAAACTTTTTCTTAAAAAATAATAAAACATTTTTGTAGCAGATAAACTTGCCACTGTATGCAAATCACATTAAAAAGTTAGGTTTAAATTATTTTAATTTTTTAGATATCTAAAATATCTAACATTATATACTGATCATAATATCAAGTGCCTTTACCTTTTTTTCTATAGTAAATTAGATAAGAAATGCCCGCTCACGTGATTATAGTTAATGATAAGAGAACCGCTTTAACTGCCTCTGTGAATCGTTGGTGATTTCCAATCTGAAGTTTGTTAGCACACTAACGAATGGGTTCATTAAACAATTACGGTAGTAAAATTAAATTAAAAAGAATTTTATCAGTTCTTATTCCAGTAACCTAAATATTTACTATCGAGTTTTATAAAAGTTTTTAGGTTGTTATGTTGGTTAACATTACTATTTAAAGAATGCTTTTATAATAGCAAACAAATGTGATTGAATTTAAGTATCCTACTATAAAGGATTGTAATGGGTTGAATAATTTTATTTGCCATAACTTCTAGTTCGACATAATAAGAATACATGGAATTAACAGTTAAATAAGCTATAACTATATGTTGTTGTGCATTGTTTTGGTGACATTAAATTTTTTTGGATTTTGGAAAAAACTGCTACTCAAACTGACATGGCCATATTCTTTGGTAAGCCTAAGATTGACCTGACCTCGTCAGGCAAGAAGGACAAGCTCAATGCCGGTTCGGGATACCTTAAAACTTCTTCTGAAACAAAAGCCCGTTAGATTTAGAAAATAATAAGAAAGCTATAACACAACTAGGTTAAACTTTAATGGTAGTTTCTGTCGTTTCAGTTGTTGTACATTTTGCAAGTATAGCATTTGAGCAGTGGCGAGTGGCGGAGCGGCCTGTCTGAGCGGAGTCTGTCACGTGACCAGAGCTGTCCACCGAGAGTAGAAATTACACAGCCCTTGTTAGTCTACGGCGGCCAGAATAAACTGCATGCATATTTTTTCTGCCTGAAACTAAACATAGTTTACTGACTTAACTGATGAAATAATATTTAATTCCACATCCTTGGCGACCAAAATGGTGTGATCAGTAACATATTTAGTTTGTGTTTTTAATGTAATAGGCCTATAGAATAATATTCTATTATATGTTAAAATCAACATACCGTATAAAATATAAACATTTATTATTGAATATTATCCTCTCCAATTCACAGCTCCGTGTCAGGTGTCCACTGTACAGGCAACTCTGTCTAAACGAAACACAGTTTCGATCACCAAGTACATGGCGAGTCTAAATCTCTCATTTAAACTTAAGTCCCCGGGGCCCTCTAACTCTCAAAGTCTCTCAAGGGTGGACCATATTACCAAGCATCCTGGCTTTCTTATTATATCCTCCAGTTTTAAAAACCTGTTTCACGTTATTATTGTAAATCACATTAAACCATGTAATAATAAGTATCCACCTTTTAGGAATAAAATTGTATTCGCATGGTGCAGTGAGTATATAATGTTCATTAAGTAAATTAAAAAACATTGCCTGCCAATGGTGGTCAACTTAATAATTATATACGATGTATTATATCGTATTATATGTATTAGATATGTATTATATGTATTAGATCGTATTATTCATTGTTATGCTGATGGAGTTTCTATTATCAATTAATATTTTCAAAGAGTTTCCACCCAATAAAGGTCTTATTATTTGGTACTCCTTACCACAACCATCATTATTTTTCGTGACAAATTTAAAAATTTATACTGGTTTAATACGCTAAGGCTTTTTTGTTAAAAGAACTCCTTCTAAAATTTTTAGATTTTTTAGTTTTTTGTGTAGTTGTATAGGACTTGGTCTGTAGTTTTCCTTCGCAAATTGATCAGAATCGCACTTAAAATAAGGGTGCTATCCACAAATTAAATTTGAAATTTTCTCATTAGAATATCATAGGGCATGTGTTGAGCATTTTAAACACCTGTTAATCCTATAAATCCTATTTTAATTTTTTAATCCTATTTTACAGCTGTAAATACGTGTAGCTTTTGGTGATATTTACAATCTTAGATTGTTCGGATGTCATTGATTTAGAACTAAATGTAACTTTTGTATCGTATCAAAATAAATTGCTTGATTTCGAGCAACAAATACACTAGTATAAAAATAAATTATTTAAGAAACGTGGCTAAATAATCAAACCAATATTTTTTCCAAAATTCGAAACACACAGGTGTATAGACGTCATTGCAACAAATCGATTTAATGTGCTAATTATAGCATTAGTGGATCCTGTATGGGAGGCCAACAATACATCATAAGCCCACGCAGGCTTACCAACACAACATCGCGACAACAGGCTTGCAACCTAACGGCAACACTGATCACTTTGAGAAGGAGGAGGAGGAAGTATTTGTCGGTTTACTATTGTGCCATTTATGTATTGCTTACTAATAAACATCAAAAGGCTTTAAATTTAAAAGATTTATACTAACAAATGTTTAAAAAAATCCCAAATCAGCAAAATGGTCGTGAATAAAAAGTTTATGATTAATAATTATTAAGGATGAAATATTTCATCGTTAAAAAAATCTTTTGGTAATTTATAAAAAGGCATTACATTGATCATAACATTCGTAACTAAATAAATACAAACATTTTTTTATACAAAACAATCGATCACGACTGCAGTTTAAGGTTTAGCTTAAGTAATTTAGGCTTTATTTAAAGCAATGGTACATGAGCTACGTAGACAACCGTTCCCAGCCTTCCAAAACCAACCCTTTAATAGATTTGGTATACTCTGCAAACAAAAGAAAGAAGGCTATTCTATTCAGGTAAATGTGAAATAGATGAGATATCTAACTTGTTTTTAACTTTATATTGGAAATTCAAAATATTCTTCGGAAAGTGAAAACATAAACTCAATCAGTAACATAAACAATTTTTATTAGTGTCTTCTTCTTTAAAAAAATTTCTAAACATTTTGGGTCCATTTTCAATCAATAAAGATAGTGGCAAATATGGTGGTTTTTCATGTGTATGTTTAACAGTGCGATGAAGTTCACGTGGATTAACCAAGTGATGCTCTTTATAATTGCGTTGAGGCTGTTTGCTTAATTCTTTGTAAAACGCTATTGCGCACCGAAAAGAAGCTACTTTCCGTCCTAGTGATGAAAAATACTATCATTTTAAGCGACTTGAAATTACTTACTGTTGATAAATATTGCTAATAACACAAGTTGTTCAAGCATCCCCAAAGCTCAAAACCACTACAATCAAAAATTCTCGATTTAAAACTCTTCACTTGAAATTTCAGAAAAAATTTACGATAGAATCCTCCAAAACTTCATAGGTCTCCAACCCCACGTCTTATAAGTTTTCGTGTTATTCTTATGGAAGCTACATTTTATAGTGATGAATACATTATTAGGAATATTATTTTGTAGGCAGTTGTTCTCATTTGATGTATTGAGGAAAGATTGTAATAAAATTTAAAGTATCTTATAGACTCGAGGCGAGTGAGCGTAGCAAATGAGCTCATTTGAGGGAAGAATTACTCATGTTGGCATTTGTAATTTGTGAGTACGTTGCGAAGCACGGGTAAAGTCAACTAATATATCATATAACTACATAATAAAATATTCCCTGTGGTAAACTAACGTCTATCTGCATTACATAACATTATTATAACATAACTAACATTACATAAGTATATTTTCATTTAAAATAATATAATAGGCTGGTAGAAACTCACTTAAATCACAGATAAGTAAATTCCAAGTTCACAAAGCGTATTTGTCAGTTTGGGTTAAACAGATTCACGTATTCCGGCAACAGTGCTGAAACTAAAACAACCTAACAATATTATTGCCAATGACATAGAAAACCCTCTTATGTATTTCCACCTAATTTTTATTGCCGTCATTGAAGACAAATTTTACAAACACACCAGTAAATATAACAAGAGTACATGGGATCCAGCAATGTGACTTGAAATAAAAATCGTGTTCATTAAAAAAATAATTCTCCTCAATTAAAACTTTTTATAATCTACGCTTCAATAATTAATTTTCAGGAAATGGTCTCATTATATGCTTTGTTCTCCTTATGTCTGAAACAAAACCTCCCCTAACAATCCCGACAATAATAACGGAGCGTTTCCCGCGACAATGGGCCATCTATTTTGGTAAACCAATTTGTCTTAAACCAAAATTTTTTATAATTGTTACACCACAATTTAGGAGATTAATAACTTTTATTTATTTCATATTCCATAAAAATTTATAAATGTTAAATTTTAAAATGACCTTATAATCGTGCACCTATTTCTTAGTTACAGTCAAAGTGAAAAAATGTTTATTTCACCTTAGAAAGATTAATCAATGTATTTTTTTTTGTCCTAATAAAAACTTTTAGTACAGAAAAATAACTAGGTGGTTTTAGTTACTCACTCATTATTTTTAGTTTACCAATTCGAGTCCAGATAGGAAAGAATCTGAGCAAAAATGCCATTTTTCATGATGCTTTTTAAATAAACTATTGTATATAACAACACGTCCGTCTTAAATAGTAACAAGAACGAAGTTATTTAACACCTGAGGCTTACAAATGCATACAAAAAAAGTCAATAGTAATCTACTGTTGTTTACCTATTTTTCCGGAAAAGTACAACAGAAAAAAAAAACAATGCTAGTTGTTTTCATTATGTTGATAATGTTGGGCGAAATAATTATATAGTTTGTTTCTCTATGTAAATTAAAATACAAACCTCCATTACACTAAAGTTTTTACAATTAATTATTCACTCCACATACTGTAAAAACAAGCATTTTGAGAGATATTTTAAGGGGTTTTTTGTTTACGAATATTTTTTTGGAATCCGTCAATTCAAATTTATAAAAAACAAATTTACAGACTGACTGGGGGTGCGTTGTTTTTTTTGTTTTAATTTTTTTTTTAATTTTTCATTTCTTCACACTAGCATAACACCGAGTGTAGGTTTTATGACATCAACAACTGCGTAGTATTGCTGTGTTGTAATGAAATGATCCACCAAATTTCTTAAATTTAATCATATACAGTTCGTAATAAAGTATCTTGTATGTGTATTATCAAGTAATTTACGACCCTTTAAAACTTTACAAATAGTTTAACTGGATTACTTGTATATAATGTCAATGCCGGCATAAAAAATATGTTTTGCTCTTTGATTATTTTACACCCGATTAAATTATCTTAATAAACGCTTATCTTAAAAAGTATGATTTACATTTATTGATATTTTTATATGTACAGTGTACAATGTCGTTTGTGAATGATAATAAAATGTTTTGCAATTTGTGTTTTAAATGGGTTTACGAATTAAATAATCAACAATTTTTATATATTTCAATAATCAGTATTATCTATTCTGTAAAGTTATACGCATTATAATGTAACAAACCAAGTAATAAGGTAACATATCGTGTTCTGTAAGTGTTTTGCAACTCTCTCAGCAAGTTCTGCTCTCAAAGGAGACCAGCACGTGCGTCCACCTCCAAACTTATCGCTCTCCTCTCGGTCCATTATCTTCATGTATCTGCAGTGTAGAATTTCAGTACGTAATGAGTACGAAATGTTGTAACATGCTTACTCATGTGTACATAGAATAGATATAAACTTTAAATCAGCTGTAATGTAGAGGACACTTTCAAAACTGAAACGAATCTATGTCAGACAACAACGAAAATAAAATATTACACCCAGGCCGAAATAAACACAAGTTACGTAATAAGTTATGTACGAAAACGTAATAGTCCTGCATATATGTATAAAGATTGTGTGTTTGTGATAGAGATCTCAAATTTGGAGCGTACATACCACATATACAAAAGCTTAAATTTAGATAGGTGGCCATTTCAGGTTTTCCCATGTATTGGAGTTTTATGGGGTTTCATATGAAGGTTTTAAATTTACGACAATTCAATAAAAAAAATTACATAATTTAGAGTTAAAATCTAGTAAGAGCTCCGAAAATAAGTAATTTGGTATTTTCAACCTTTAAATTATCATGAGTGGTTGTAGAGAAAATCCATAAAGAAATTCTGAGGTGATCCGATATATCGATATTTGATCCGATGCAGGACATCAATCAATGTTTTTATTAGACTTTTGTTATTCGTATAGGGAATCAAATGCTATCGAATGGAAAAATAGATTAATACGATTGATATATCACATCGGATTAAATACCGATTTATCGGATGAGATCATATTGTCTTTTGAATTTTCTCTTCAACAACACAAATTTAATGGTTAAAAATACTAAATTGTTCATTTTTTTAGGTATTACAAGATATTTAACTCAAAATTATTTAATTCAAGAATACTATGGCAAAAATTGAAACCCCCTATTTGGAACCCAATAAGACCCAATACATTTGAGATTGCCTTCTATCTACATTTAAGCCTTTTTAGGCCTACACGTAGTAAGTCTATTTGTGTTCCAAATTTTAGATCGCTATCATTAAATACACAACCTTTCCAATAATTGCTCCATATCTGCCCTCATTTTTTGTATTTTGTATGTACTGTAAACACCTTTAAAAACCGTATATGTATTTGAAAGCTGATAGTGCTTTTCAATGATTCTCGTGTCATTTCATATACTCTTAAAACGTTATACTCTTGGTTTAACTTTAAGCCTCGCCAGCAGTAATATGAATAAAAAATATATTTTTTTCCAAATGTGTTATGTACTCATATTGTAAATATTTCACTAAAACAGTTGAATGTACTAAACGCTCAGTGTTAATATAAGTTAAATAAACTATTTAAAGTAAATAAAAATAGTTTTTTATATTTGTAAATTTGTTCGTATAGTATTTTAAAACATATCAAAGAATATATCTTTAACGCTTCAGAGAATTTATGAAATTCTTTTGACGATGCCTTCAAATTCAAAATTCATGAAAGACAATGTCAAAATACATTTACATATTCGTTCCCAAAATAATAAGAAAAGAAATAAAAAATTTATAAGGTCTGCCAAAAAGCCACGTATATTTGAATAATAATGATAAAGCGAATCTCATTATCTACTGTCAATCCATCTTCCTCCTTTAATAAGTCTCGCTAATCTTTGGGTTAAACCTTCTCCTGCGTTGGTTCTCATTTTCCCTATTTAATTATTTTTTTAGAGGGTTCAGTAGAAAATGTTCAACAATACTGTTAAAATTTTACGTATTTTATAAAAGCATTAATAAAAATATGATTAATTTATTACAATTTAAATCAGTATATGTAAATAAATGAAAATATACTTATGAATGACATTTTTGTTCATAGGAATCTGTCACACCAAGTGTTTTTTTAACACACTTTTTTTTTGTCAACATCGAATAATTGTTAAGAGTTGTAGAACGCATTACAACGAGGAAAATATGGAGAGTAAACCATGCATGAGATTTTTATAACAAATCTCTATAATAATAAACATAACAAACGTACGTTGGAGGGATAGGTACATTTTTATCATTAACAACAACGTAAGCCTGAGAGGCGTTATATATTGCATTTAAACATAGCTCTATTACTTTGACAGGGCTTGAAATTTCGCATGGTCGTCTTAAACCCTGCCATTATCCTAAAGATACCAAGACCGCACAACCACACTTAATGAGAATAAGTTAACGATTTAACTCACTCAAAATTCATTTCAATATATAACTTGATGTATTTTTTATATAATTTTATTCGATATCTAAATACATTTAAACAATTTGATAAGTGTTTGAACTCATTTTCTTTATAGTCAGAACTGAAGGTCATTAAGTTATCCTCTCAACTTAAACTTAATGCAGAAAGTTTAATGATTGATGATGCGATCGCTCAATTAAAGTTGAATTACTTCATGATTCGATATCTTTGTGCAATTTATTTTTTTGTAATTTACTAAAACCGCAAAGATGGAAAACTTTGTAACATTATTAAACGTGTTTAATATCGTGTTTAATAATATTTATAAAATGTTACATAGAAACACAGGAAAATACATAGAAATTATTTAAAAATAAGGGGATAACTTTATTAACTCATGGGCTCATGTAACTAATGGGCTAAGCTGTTAAAAACATTTCTACTTCATTTAAATTTCCTAACATTTTAGTATTGTATAGTGATATTTGATTTACTACAAATCATACCCCGAGATTCGGTATCAAAGTCTCAGATATTTCGAAATAAATTATAAACGCTTTTATTGGCCCTTTTTGTTTTGTGAATGACGGTAACGGTAAAAACAATTAATTCCGTGGAAGTTTCTCTAAAAAATTCGGAAGCCGTTTTGTAAGATTACCTCTGAAAACCAAAGAAGGAAAGAAATTGGCGGCAGATAATATGCACTCCAAATAAGGGAATAATCTTCTTATAATACTTTAATGTAGTGATCTGAAAGCAAAAATTCCCTATCACACAACAATAATGCACCTCATTGAAGCACGATATCTCTTGGAAGAATGAATCATAGTCAGCCTAAACTTAAAGGGGGGAAAGGGCTCGTCTCAGAACGTCATTCAGTGCTTCGCCCGCTCCCTTTAGCGCCTTTACTTGGATTCCGTTGGAAGTGAGAGCGGTTTAAAATCAAAGCATAAAAAACTTGGGCTGTTTTCTTTTCTTTTGGATATTCTTATATTTTGATCTATGCTATAGTGATCAACTTCAGACCATTATACCTTAATATGAGTTCACAATGTATAACAATAAAAAAATGAACCAACCAGCCCAAGTCTTCAAAAAAGTCCTTAACTTTTACTTAAACCTCTTTCACTTTTATAGGAGAAAAAAATAAAGACACAAAAGTGGAGTGAGTGAATTATTGTGGATGATGAATTTTAGACTTGCGAGACTCTTGATACACGATACACTGACAAAAATCAGATTGTTAATCTAGCGGTAACTGTTGCTACTGCTATCCTCAAAGGCTATTAATTTTTGCCAATAAATAGCATCTAAGAATACATACCGCGGCAAAATCCCCTCCCACCCTGAGTCTTGACTGACTTGCCTGAGTCTTGAGTTTCACACGTGCTGAAGTGCAGCAGTGTTTCTTTGGCTACAGGGTGATATACCGCATATTGGATTTTGTTTCTCGCTTTCTGAATGGTTGTGTAACATTTTGAACAATATACCGTAAAAATAAATTGTGTTAGAAAAAAATCTTTGAGAATATAAAAAGAAAATTGCGTTCAGTTCCTACGCAAGGTTACATTTTTCAGCTTTTAAGTTACCAGAGATCTAATATAATTACTTAAATAAATAATTTGCAAGTTTCAATAAAAACTGTTTGAAACTGTGCCCCGACCAAAGGAAAACCCCTCGGGGAGTTTTGCCCAAAACTCATATAGTTTACTATATCGCCTGCTGCGCTACTTAAGGTCAGTATATAAATTTAATCGTCAAAAGCGTGTGCGAACAGTGCCTGTATCGATAACATAATTCTAAAAGCTTATAGTTTGGATTCATTTTCATTAATTAATTCTTAAAATAAAACCGAATTCACAAGATCGGTATTTTTAAGTATGTTTCAAAATAGATATTATTAAAAATAACTAAAACTTCTATTTTAAAATAAAAAATAAATCCCAAAAGATATCGTATTTAATAAATCATATGTTTAAAGACTGCACATTTACAGCAAGAAAATTATTTTTCGTATGTGCCTAGTATTCCAGGATTATATTTCATGATAATTTTTATGTACTAACCTACTTTAGTGATTATTTTGTATCCTGTGGAATGAGCCAGTTAAAAATGTAAGCTGACAACTCTAAAAACGATTTAAGTTTGATTTTATATAACAATTATGTTCCAGTCACCAGATCACGAATAACTATGGTATAATGAAATAGTTGGGTGCGATAACTACCCTATAGAAGTGATGTGTACGTTGCAAATTTTGAAACACATGGCCTTTAATCAGCAGTCTCCTCTCTGTCATCGAAAGCACAAAACAAGAGGTGGTAATTTGAAGCAGGTGTTTGAAGTTGGCTTGTAATTATTAGAGAATCTATTGGATACATAAAGCAACATGTGGAATAATTATAGTTGTACTGACCTTCAAAATAACAAGCGTTTATAATGCTATCAAATTCGCTTTATTGTAGCAATGTTTGTATTAAGGAAATAAATAGGGACATTATAATCGCTGTTTACTTTATTTATATAATTCATATTTTAATAAACATTTTTCAAAGAAAATAAATAGATTATAATGAAAAAAATTACTTAAAAAAAACCAAGTCAGTAACCAGAAATAGAGTTGTAACCGTTGTAGTGTGACATGGTCACTAAACGAAAACTATAAAGCCTTTAATGTTTTACAAAATAATGTAGAATTCTCCTGTAGAGGATTATGTATCTGAACGCTGACGTTGCATTGCGTCGAGTGAACAGTATGACAATTTTCGATAGTAAATTAAATATAATTACAGTTTCAAGAGCTACCAAGCAGTATTACATGTTAGATGAGAGGCTACTAATAACCATTATGAGTCCCCTTTGATATGCAAAACCTTATACTGAGGGATGAATTTCAGGTGTTAATGAATGCCAGAACGGTGATTAATCAACCATTTACAAATGAAGGGAGGGGAAGAGATAATGCTTAATTATTTATTGTCGCAAACGTGTTTTTCTGTACACATTAGAAAGTTTTCTATCATCCAAAATACTGATAATTAAAACTCCTCAAACTAATAATATTATGAGTCAGTATACTAAATCTGAACTAAATTACGATTAAAAACTACAGAATTAATACTTGATTTTAAATACCTGCAAATCGATTTGTAAAGATCAATTTAAGGAACAAAAATAAACAATAAAAAAATCTCTTCTTTTGAGCTCATCACCTTTTTTTCACACAGTATATGCACATGTTGTTTATGTGATAATTGTTTCTGGTTATCAGAAGGTTCAATGATTACTAAAAAATTACCTATATTAGATTTTTGTGTTCTATCTTTTGAAAATCGCTTGACATCTTTTTTATTTTATTAGTAAACGCAATCAGAGAAAATACAAACTAGCAAAACAGTACAAAGCCTCCATCCTGTGACAATGAAATAAGGTAAGTTAGTTGAAGTAATAAGGCCAATGTGTCGTTAGTTTGGTTGGTGGAGCAATGAACTTCGAAACTATGACAGCAATTTTAAAACACCTATCTGCTAGTAGTTATTATTACAATTTATTGACATGACCAATGCGATGTTTTATAGTTACTGGTTCAAAAAATATTTGATTTGAGTGTCATCCAACTACAAAACAACGGATCGAACCATCAATTGTTATTTGTTTCATGCATACATGGGCTTACGGGATAGTACTTCTATTAGTTTACTTGAACTTTCAGTAAGGAAGAAGTTGAAGCCAACGTGTAAAAGATCCCCTTAAATAACAATGAACTAGTTATACCTACCAACTTTCAGTAAACTTTTTGTAACTACATAAATCAATCAGAAGTATACAATTACCTTTGAGTAATTACATTACGAAGAAAGACCGCTCGAATATTACTAAACTGTATTGGTGAGCTCCCCAATACATTACCTGTCGCCGATGTCGTATTGTTGCGGGTTTGCCCTCAATGGGACAAAGACCGGTCAATCTCATCAGACCCGCATTTCATTATACAGGGCGGCCTTTAAGCAACAACCGTTGATGCGGCCCCATCCATCGTCCGGGGAGATGCCGAGCTCCGCCGTTGGTTGGTTTGGATCCATTGGGAGTTAGGGTCGAGGTCCGCCGATAGCCATTTTGACATATGCCTTCCATTCGTTGCTTGTTTATGTTATAATATTACGTTTATTCTTTACCAATATTGTATCAATGATTAATAAGTCAACTCTAAAATAAAAAAATAAAAATTTAAGGATTTAATTTCTCTGTATACAAATTATTTATAAGTAAATCGTGTTTATTATTTATATTTTCTAAAAAAGTCCATTTAGAAAAATCATTGGTTTGTTGTATGTATGCAATTTTTAGCATTTCCCATTATAAAAAACTTTTTATTCTTCAAAACCACGTTTGGGTGGCCAGGAATTCCCAACGGCTAACAGAGGGGCTGTCGAGTCGAAAAGAAACTGAACACTTACGCACTTTGATGTTCGTCTTTTCAAATTTTTTTAGTATGACTAATACGATCAAATTTGTTCATCTTTGGGCCAAGAGTTCGCTTTCTGGGCATATCGCTATTTCCGTTAAACGGCCATATATTAATCGTAAAATGCGATTGAGCACAGAAATTCCGTCCTAGTTATGGAAACCAAAATTCCAACGGGATTTTGTTTACATATTTAATACAAAAGTACCTATCACAGACATGTACATTACTACATATATTATTAAAAACAAGAAAAATATTTATAGACCCATTATTTCTTTCTTTCTATATAAATAATTAACTGTATCAGTATGTTCTCTATACTTATTTATTCGTTCAGAAGCAACGAGTAACCGTGTGTAAGCAAAATTGGGCATGGGGGCACCCAACTGACCATCAGCGGAGCTCGACTCTGCTCCTCTGAGGGTCGACGGTAATTCGCTGTGGAATGTCCTGGCCATCGGCGGAAGTCGATTCTGTCCCATTGTCCATCGTCCATCGGTACTGATTTGGAACTCAAATAACAAATACTGACCTTTTCTGCAAAAGAAATGTATTAATTTACTTGCCATAGATATCCATTTCTTTTAATACTAGATTGAACATAACATATTAACCTAAACATATTTTAAAAGCATTTAAAACATAGTTAAAAATATTTCTAACATCATCGAAAACTAGTCTTAATCATAGATGGTTTCACTGTGACACATTTTGCCGTTTCTGTTTTGTTTAAGATAAATATTGATAAAATTGATAAAGATAAATATTTAATGGGGAGAAAAAATTTGGTGTTTATACCAAAACGAGGCATAACTGTTTTTTATCTTAAAATTATATATTATTGTATGTATAAACTAACTTAAGTTGTTAAAATATGTTGTAAAGAAAGACAAATTTAAAAAGTACTAAGTAATGAATGTAGAAAGGCGGATAATACAACAATTTTTCTAAAGGCGTCCCGTAAAAGGGAAGTGCATTTTATTAAAACCCTAGTGCAGGTTTTATTGCGCTTAATAACAAGTTATTAACAGCATTAAGTCCTTTTCACCTTTAAAACGGTGCAGTGAACATTGATAAAATTGCACCACTTACACCCTACTGTTGAATATTTAATTTATGGCTCCGCTTTTATATGATGTAATTTTGAATACTTAAAAAAGTAAAAATAATATACTTACTTATAAATAGATAAAAAGTGTTTTATTATTACACCATCCGTTCTACTCACTTCTTTATCTCCATTTCTAAAACATAAACTCATTTATCATTATGGAGATAAAAATAAAAATTTCTTCGAAGTAATTATAAAGTGGCAACTCCTCATTGAAATTCTGTCCCCGAGGCGAGGTATCACACACATAGATAGCCCCAATACCGAGTAGCGTTACACGCCCACCATCACAATGTCCGCATCATATGTTACGTCCGTGGCCATTGTACTGGCCACATCTCTCATCATAATCCTCTTCCTTGCTGTCCCCGAGGCGAGGTATCACACACATAGCCCCTCTACCGAGATACACCCCCGTGTAGCGTTACACGCCGACCATCACAATGGCCGCATCATATGTTACGTCCGTGGCCATTGTACTGGCCACATCTCTCATCATAATCCTCTTCCTTGCTGTCCCCGAGGCGAGGTATCACACACATAGCCCCTCTACCGAGATACACCCCCGTGTAGCGTTACACGCCGACCATCACAATGGCCGCATCATATGTTACGTCCATGGCCATTGTACTGGCCGCCTCTCTCATCATAATCCTCTTCCTTGCTGTCCCCGAGGCGAGGTATCACACACATAGCCCCTCTACCGAGATACACCCCGTATAGCGTTACACGCCGACCATCACAATGGCCGCATCATATGTTACGTCCATGGCCATTGTACTGGCCGCCTCTCTCATCATAATCCTCTTCCTTGCTGTCCCCGAGGCGAGGTATCACACACATAGCCCCTCTACCGAGATACACCCCGTATAGCGTTACACGCCGACCATCACAATGGCCGCATTATATGTTACGTCCGTGGCCATTGTACTGGCCGCCTCTCTCATCATAATCCTCTTCCTTGCTGTCCCCGAGGCGAGGTATCACACACATAGCCCCTCTACCGAGATACACCCCGTATAGCGTTACACGCCGACCATCACAATGGCCGCATCATATGTTACGTCCATGGCCATTGTACTGGCCGCCTCTCTCATCATAATCCTCTTCCTTGCTGTCCCCGAGGCGAGGTATCACACACATAGCCCCTCTACCGAGATACACCCCGTATAGCGTTACACGCCGACCATCACAATGGCCGCATCATATGTTACGTCCGTGGCCATTGTACTGGCCGCCTCTCTCATCATAATCCTCTTCCTTGCTGTCCCCGAGGCGAGGTATCACACACATAGCCCCTCTACCGAGATACACCCCGTATAGCGTTACACGCCGACCATCACAATGGCCGCATCATATGTTACGTCCATGGCTATTGTACTGGCCGCCTCTCTCATCATAATCCTCTTCCTTGCTGTCCCCGAGGCGAGGTATCACACACATAGCCCCTCTACCGAGATACACCCCGTATAGCGTTACACGCCGACCATCACAATGGCCGCATCATATGTTACGTCCATGGCCATTGTACTGGCCGCCTCTCTCATCATAATCCTCTTCCTTGCTGTCCCCGAGGCGAGGTATCACACACATAGCCCCTCTACCGAGATACACCCCGTATAGCGTTACACGCCGACCATCACAATGGCCGCATCATATGTTACGTCCGTGGCCATTGTACTGGCCGCCTCTCTCATCATAATCCTCTTCCTTGCTGTCCCCGAGGCGAGGTATCACACACATAGCCCCTCTACCGAGATA